>JALRMF010000039.1:0-237808 GCA_026120015.1 Dendrostoma leiphaemia | reverse complement strand
CACACACACACACACACACAGAGAGAGAGAGAGAGAGAGAGAGAGAGAGAGAGAGAGAGAGAGAGAGAGAGAGAGAGAGAGAGAGAGAGAGAGAGAGAGAGAGAGAGAGAGAGAAGGGAAGAGGGGAAGGAGAAGGTGAAGGTGAAGGCCTACTTAAGTAGGTATACAAGTGATATTCGCACGGATGGACAACGCATCCGGTTCCCTGAGTGTCCAATCTGCTGTAGACGTGCCCTTCCCTCTATTTCGTAGGGGATACTGTCACGGTAGAGAGCCAGCCTTCTGCTGCGCAGAGCATGTAGAAACTAAAGTCTAGTTGAATTTCGTAGGGCTATCTTCTATCTGCAACACCAACGGCAGCGCCACTATGAGAAAGTTAAAAGGAGGTAACGGATGTCCTGTCTTCCCAAACGCCGCCGACGCCGCCGCCGCCGACCATTCATGTTGTTGCTGTTGAGTCGAGCCATGTGTAGCACCCAGAATTACCATCCGCCCAGCCAGCCAATACACCTTTTTTCTGTGGTCAGAAATTTTGGGCATCTCCGACCCATCCATCGGGTCTTTACTCAGTCTATATCTTGGGCCGGCCCTCTGCCTATTGCGGTAGGTTTATGCCTCCGTAGTAGCATTGGCGGTGTTGCGAACCCCACTGGAGTTCTCCTTGCGCCCACGGTCCTCGTCGGAGTCGTCGTCGCTTGGTGGCCTACTATCGCGGACGTTTCTCCGGTTCTTGGTCATCTGCAGCCAGTCAGCCTCACCAAAACCATGTCACGTCGACAAGGAATGGGACAAAAAAAGTATTGCGCTTACCCACGACCGCACACCACCAATCAAGCCAATCGTGTATCCCGTCACGAAATCATTCGGCATGCCAGCCCTACCCTCGGCACCAGGCGACCTAGGTCCCAGCGTCGACGAGGGACTCGTAGGCCGGTCCAAGCCCAGGGCACTGACGACAGTGCCATTCCCGTTCGCTCCGCCGAGTGAAGCGGACGAGGAGCCCGCGGTGGCGAGCGGGTTGACGCTGGGGACGCGCGCGGGGCTCTGGGGCCTGCTAGACGGCCAGAATTGGCGCAGCTCCTTGCCGAGCTCCTGCCCCGTGGTGGACCAGTTGGTGCGGATGTTATCGCGCAGCTCCTGGACGTGGCGCTTGAGGTCGAGCTCGTTCTTCTTGAGCCAGGACACGTTGAGCTCCTGGCGTGAGGTGCCGCGCTTGAGCTGGCGGGCAATGTACTTCTCGTAATCACGGACGATTCTGTGTGTCAATCATGTCAGAACATCACGTCCAATGTCTGAGGTGTTTTTTTTGGGCAAGCAGCATACTTGGTAATGATCCCCGTGGTGCTCACACCCTCGGTCCTTTGCGTGACCAAGAACTTGCCCTGCTTCTTGATCGGCGCGTAGATGTCGTCGCCCTCGTCCGCGCCGTAGGGCAGGTCGTCGTGCGCGACATAGTCGATCTGGTGCTCCTCGAGGAAGGCGGGCGTGACGATCCAGGGGCAGTTCTCGACGACCTCGTCAACCCACTTGCAGTGGCGGACGGTCTCGGCACGCTCGCGGCCCGACAGCACCGTCAGTCCCTTCCGCTTGTGCGTCTCCTCGTCGCCCGTCACGCCCACGATCAGATACGTGTCGGGGAACGCCTTCTTGGCCTGCTCGAGCTGGCGCATGTGCCTGTACCGGTGCAATAATCGCTGTCAGTTTCTCTGCTTCTCTACAGATCGGTATGCACAAAGCAGCATCTACTGCCGGGAAGAGGGGTGGTTAAGAGGCAGCACGCACCCAAGATGGAACAAATCAAACACGCCATCCGCATAGACCCTCACTGCCCTGCCCGCAGGCGGCGAATTCGTCGTATACCCCTCAGGATGCGTCAGCTTCCCAATAGGCGGCGGCGCCATCTTCTTCTCCCTCTCGCTCTGCTGCTGCTGCTGCTGGTCCCCATCCTCGGCCGAGGCGCTGCTGTTATTGGCGGCGGCCTTGCCCCGGAGCCCACCCTTGCGGGTGCTCACGCGGTCCGCGATGTCGACGCTCGCCTCGGTGGTGTCGCTGGGCTCGCCCGGGTCCTCGCCGCGCGGCCGCTTGCTGGGCGGCGCCGCTGCTGCTGCTCCTCCGGCCGAGGACCCGCTCGAGTCCGTCTTCTTGTGCCCGGGGGCGGAGTCGGGGGCCGTCGTCTCCTCGCCCGAGGCGTCGCGCGACTCGGGGGTCTGCTGTATGGAGGTGGTGTCGACGTCCATGACGGCGGCGGAGGAGGCGGTGGAGGGAGGTTGGGTGCCGCGCTTGCGCTTGTTGGCGCCGCTCAGGCCGGATGTGCTTGGTGACGACATGGTGGGTTATGATGTATTCAGTCCAATTCAGGAACGAATTGAGCTTGTGTTCTTGGTAGAGGATATCGCGACGTGTGCTGAGGGCGGCCAATGCCTCGCTGGAAGGACGATGTAGGAGCAGATGCCGTGGAGGTGGGCAGTAGGGCAGTAGGCAGGGGAGCAGACAGCAGGTCGGGAGAGATGTCGATCGGATCGGGATCGAGTCGAGTCGAGTCGTGGGCAGAGGTCCAAGAGGGGCGGTCGAGATTCGGTGCGATTCCAACTTGAACTTTCCACTTTCCGCTTTCCACTTTGAGCAAACAAGACACAAGGCAGAGGAGAGACTGGAGCAATGTCAGGTGGGTCCTGGTCGGGGTCTCTCGTCTTTCCTTTTTGTAAAGCCCGCAGCTGCAGCCCAAAAACACGTTGTCGAGCTAGAATCTCGACCCGCCAGCTTGCTTTTATTCGAGCGTGCAGAATCGAGGAGGGCGCCTGCACACAAAGAAACTCGCCGCCCTGTGCCTTGATTTCTTGGACGGGCCTGGGCACGTCAGAAGCCGGGGACGGGAAGAGCTTGTGAGAGGGCACAAGCAAGAAGCTGTCGACCTTCTTCGCCGGCAAACCGAGACAAGTCCAAGCTTCTCCTGCCGCGCTAGTTTAGCCCGGGCGAGACGTCACCGCGCTCCAGGCCGGGGTTCAACGTGATGGCCAGTCAAAAAGATTAGGGGAAGTCAACGCCGATTCGTTGCGTTCCACTGCATCCATCGCCAACGATTGAGGGTGTGCTTGCTCTTGGTCAAATAGGACCACCGAGAAAAATTGATGCAACTATCAGCAGGACAGATCGCGAGTCGTTCGGCGGCGCATAGCGCAGGTATAAAGACGGCTACCCAGGTACAAAGTATATATATCCCTTTTCCGTCTTACGTACTGGAAACCGATGATGGGATTCACGTCACTTTGCGAATCAGTCCATCCTCCCAGCACGTGGAATGAATGTCTGGCAGAAGCAAGGGCAACGAAAGGCATTATTATCAGGGCAGATTACCTACTTACCCCCAAGAGAACTCGCGGTCAAGCGTAGTACCCCTTGTGCAGCTTGGACTGATTTCATTTCCCATATCCCAGAGAATGGGATGTGGTCAATCCGCGTCATCATGCAAGGCCAACTCTCCCTTTTTCCAACGTTCCTTTCCGAAGTGCATGTGTGTAGCTTGGCAACCCCCCCACCTCGTTGGCCTCATTTTGTCATGCGTGTGGGATTTGTAGCTGCTCTAAATTTGGCCACACAAAGTCGATGTAGCTCTTTCATGTGACAACCCTGCTGCTTGAGTACTTCGACCTGACAGTAACCTTTTTGAATTATCAAAATCAGGCATTTAAATGTAAACGTATAAATATTTTTAAAATGCTAATAATGGTAACCCGCACGTGCCGGCCAGTGTGCCTCACGTGTGATTAAACTCCCTGCAACTCCAAAAAGCCCTTTGCTCAGACGCTACCTGCCTACTCCTGCTTTCCTCTATGCTTCTTCTTCTTCTTCTTCTTCTTGCCGGAGCACTGCGGCTCGAAGCACCCACAGGTCCCATCGGAAACAGCATTCTCGACGGCGTGCTGGGGCTTCACGGCCCAGGCTTTGCAGGCTCGACAGGTCATCAGCTTGATGTAAGCCGAGCCGTGCGCCCCGAGCGAGCAGGACGCCGACTTTTCCCAGCCGGGCGATGGGGGTCGGAACCTTGCAGAGACTTCCGGCCAAGATGCAAAGTGTTCCCCGCGCTGAAGGTTGGTGGCAGAGGGTCTCTATATCTAAGCGCAATATGAGAAAAATTCATTACTCTAGAAGAAAGGTTGCCTCCCCCCCCCCCGTCTTTTTTTCTTTCTCTTTCTTTCTTTTTCCTCTTCCACGAGTGGACTGCCTCCATCTGACGCCAAACCCAACAGGAAGAGCCGGTTCGTTGGGTCAGTCCCTAGGTAATTCAGTCTGGCCGAGGGACAGACCCGCGGACCATAGCGAGATCCTACATGATAGCGTAGAGCTAGTTAGGAGAGCAAGATTCGAAAAGAAAAATTTATGATAAACGAAACATAGCCTCTAGAAGTACTTAGGTAACTTCATGCTGTCCACGGGCGTTTCGACTCATGTAACTTTTCTATCGAGAATGTCTCCTTTTCTTTATCTGGTATCCCAAGGGGGTAAAAAAGAGACAATGGATTGGGATGAAGCTGAATATTGGCTGCCAGCCTTATATATAGTGATGGGATGGTGGGCATTTGGATGCATTTTATTTCTAGGTGGTTTGTGTGATGAAGCTATACTTGTACGCAAACACCACTCTGGATCTTTATTTTTCAACGTTTCTCGAATCCTTGAAACTGGGGTATGCTTAACGATACTCAAATTCATCGGCTATGCACTTTTCTGGCAATCCTAGATATTTCACTTCATATGGTGGAAGGTAGGTTTGGTTTCTTGGGGGGGGGGGGGGTTTCCTCCAATGTTTCTGGGGGAATGTGCTACTAAACACACCTTCAACAGTGCGATGTCAAACCATTTGACGATTATTTCGATGTCGGTTTACCACCTGGGCAGACGGCAACAGCAACTTGGGAAGTGATCGCAGCACGCACACAACTACAACAGTCTGGTTGCTCGTTGAAGCAACCATATGAATCTGGGACTTGATGGTGGACTTGAACAAATCCAATCAAGCGGGTTATGCAACCGACAACGGGGGCGATGGCTTCGACGTGGCGAGGCACAACAAGAGCCGCGAGGCCCCCCTCCCACGACCGCTTCTGCAACACCAGCCCATGAGGTTCATGGCCCTGGATGAGAAGCCGCAAAGCAGCAGGGGCCGCCCTCATCACGGACGACCAGGTGAAGGGGAAGAAGCCGCAGCCGTGGACCGACGAGGAGATTGCGGACAATCAGCGCAGGCATGACACGCCCATGCAGTGGGTGTAGTCGAGGCCATCGAGTATTAATGCACGGAGGCTAGATCCTGTCCTCGCCAATTCGATCATGTAAACAAAGTAAAAGGTGAACGTCACTTTCGAAGCTGCCTCAAACTCAGGTCATGTAGCCAGAGAATGTGTGTTCAGAGAAGTCCAAAATTATTCGTTACCCTTCCAAACTCACTCAGTGTACCGTAATATGCATGCCTCGAAATCATGAAGTCTAGCTTCTGCTTTAACTCTAGGTCCCTTTCTTCAAAACCCCAATGCAGCTCTTGCTCTAGAAGGTATCGTGTCGCTTAAAACGGATCCAAACTCTCGTCCACTTCGAATCTATCCTTCATGACCTCTTTTCTGGTGTGATGCGATGGAAATCTGTTCGATTGGAAAAAAAACATCGATCAAAGAACGCCCCATGTGTATCCGCCCCAAGTTGTCAGAAAACGAACTGTCGGTCAATCACGCATTTGTACCACGCTCGCCCCGAGTGGTGATCGAAGTCGTCTTGTCTCTCCTGATCCGGTGACGCCCACACCGGGTCGTGTTCGTCGGGTTGCTCATGTAACAGTGTGCCCTCGCCTCCTCGCCGGGGCGAGGCACGAACTTGTCCCTCACCGAGCAGTACTCAAACTCGGCCGGAACCCACTCCACAATGTGCTTGTGCAGTTCGCACCTGCTGACGCCGCACTTCCGGCACAGACCCTTGCCGCGCACGCGCAGGGCGGCCAGGTGGCCCGCCTTGTCGCTGTCCACACCGAGTGGCCCCGTCGTCGCGGCGTTCGGGCAAGGCGTGAGAGCCATTGAAGGTTTCGGGTAGGCAGCCTTGTGCCATGCCCATTCCAGCTCATTGGGCCCGTCGCGCCGGACGCTCAGGGGAACGGAGCCGTGCATGCGTCTGTGGATCGAATAGAAGTGCTTGTTGGTGAGTCCCAGGCAGGTTGCGTCGATGGGGTCGAGAAAGTCGAAGATGGCAAAGTGAAGCTCCGGCGGAATCGTGGTCAAAGTAAGAGGACCGGAGGCTGGGCACTGCTCTGGAGGCACCGGTTCGTAATCCGTCACCGAGTAGGAGCGTCGTGGTGGCCCCAGCCTCGGTCTCCTAGGGTACGATGCCTGACCAGTCCGCAGAGGACCCACGGAGTCAGAAGTCTCCTGGTGCTGCCCCACGGGGCCTGAGATCGTGGCGCTCTGTGCCTTGGTCTCCATCAGCGCGGCGGCTGCTGAGACTTGCGCTGGGGTAAAGGGGGTTGGTGCTTGATGGCGTGGTTGCGGTGGTCCCATGGTGAATGTCAACACTTGAGGCCCCGCCGGTATGTTTTCGTGGGTCGTTCGAGATCGCTGCGGCGGCCTTCTGCCGTGATGCATGCTTCTAGCCATGGTCATGTGGTCTTCTCCGCTGAAAACGCCCGAGTTCTGCCTCGACCGCGGAGTGAACCCTTTGAGGTTGATATCCCCAGAGGATTGGCCCTGTGACGAGGGTCGTCCCTGTGACTGAACACCTTCGACGAACATGGTGGCGTTTTGGATTCAGAGTCGGTGTGGTAGAGTTCGATGGACAGTCAGAGGATGTAGCCAAGTAGTCCTACGATAGGTGGCTTTGGCAGCAGAATCTGTACGGATGACGTGATTGAGACCTGTCCAGAGTGTCTTTAGGTATCTTGTCGTCTGATGGAGCCGAGTGACTTTTACTGAACCGTGGGGTTGAATCCTGGGGACGCCGATGGGTATTTGTATCGGCCTGTTTGTCTGGGGGAGAGTGACGAAAAAGATGGAGTCTCGTGTCGATCTGGTGTTCAAGTACCGATGTCAGGTTCCTGGGGATGAAGCCGTATTCTCCTCACTAGCGAGATCATGGGGTGGAGAGGGCCGTTCCGGGTTGAAGCTGATCCGAGGTGGGTGGTGTTCTCGTAGGATTGGCGGGGTGTGAGCAGGAGGGATTCTCGACGAGGTATGAGCTGTAAGATATTTGTATGTGTCGTAGGTATCCTGTCCGGGGAAAGGGAACCAAAACAGGATGCGTGGAGGTGGAAGATGCTAGTCGACGTTGGTGGAGGGTAGAGGCGAGCAAGGAAGCGAACCGAAGGTCTGGAAGTCGGTCGAGACGTGCCTGCTGTGGTGTGATATCCACTTGGGCCGCGGGGTGGGAGGGCTCGAGAAGCGGGAAGAAAGAGCCTTGGGTGGGTGGAGCAGGACGACAGGCAGGAAGAAGACGGAGGAGGCCGAAGTAACAGGACAGGATCTCACGATGTAGTTTGTAGTTTGTACCCAGGTAGCCACTGATCTGACTCGGATGCTGCACGTCTCGACAAGACCAAGGCAAGCTGGAAATCTCTGCGTAGAGCAATCGGACACTTGTCGGGAGAGACAGGAGAAAAGGAGCGAAAGAAGAAAAAAAGGACAAAAAAACGACGTGAACCGTTACCTCACCCTAAGGCCTTCGAGAAGAAACAATCTGCGATTGACCCATTTTCCGCTCAACCAGTGAGAGAGACGGCGAGGTCGAGGAAAATTGGGCCATTCTAGCCACCCCCCATGCGAGGCCCAAGTCCCAAACCAAGCCCAGTCCCGCACTTGCGCTACTTGGAACAACCGCCCGAGTCACGAGGATTGCCACGATAGCCCGCCAGCCGTGCAAGGCTGGCCGCGGGATGACGAGACGAGAGGCGCGGGAGCAGGCACAGGCACACCGACGGTCGCCCGCCCAGAGTTGCAGGGGCTCAGGGGTAAAGATTCTGGCGCGCAGACACCGTAGATAAGGGCAGGCGAACAGGGCGAGCGGTGGATCCTAGGCCGGATCCAGGATAGAAGGCGCTTGTTTCTGAATGTCCATCAAGAGGTGAACTCCGTGCCGAACCCCCGGCCGAGCGCATTTGTCGGACTTTCGAGTTGGCTTGACAGCTCTAAGCGACTCGATGGAAACGCCTAGCGCAGACGCAGTCTTCCATTGTCTTTTCCTTGTCGAGCAGGTCCATCCAGATCTGCGGCTCATGAGATCAACTTGGAGGGTCTCGTGCCTCTGTTGGCTGCAAGTTGAGGATTATCTGGCCGTGACATGTCTCCTCATGGCTGCGTCAATGGCCTGGCGGATTGGCCGAGCGTGAAGTGTCGCGTGCCTGGCTGCTCAACTGCCAAGTACTTACCGATTTTCGCAGCCGGGTTATTGCCGGACATGCGGGATTCTCGCGAGCCGTCTTTCTCAGCCCTGCCCCATGGCCGCAACGTGTGTACTGTACAGACCATTGAGGGACGGTTGCTAGCTCCAGAGACACGGCGTGGCCTGCGTGGCTCAGGATTGAGTTTAGGGCTGTGGCCAGACCCGGTGCCTCGGGACGCGTCTTCCAGTTCTTCAGCCTCCGAGAAGCACCCGCGAGGAAAGGACCGTCCGTACCTGGGCTGTCGTTCATCAGACTGTGGTTCATTACGCAGTACTGGCGCGTGCTGTCTGACACGGTAGCGTCTGTGGCTCCAACTACACAGTAGTCAGCGCGTGAGCCGCGCAGTCAGTCAGACACACCATGTCGTCATCTGCCAACATGCGAGCATATCGACGAGGAAAGTGGCGAGACGGGGAGAAATGCACAGGTTGTCTGAGGCTGCAGGGAACAGCCGAGACACGCGGGCTAGCGGGCTAGCGTGCTAGCGGGCTGATGGGCAGGGCGCCTGTCAACCTCCAGGCGATGCGGCACGACAGTTCTCCCAAGATGCCTAAATGCCTGGACGCTTACTCTTGATCGTCATCAGACCCACCAGACCCTCAAATCCCCAGAGGGAGATGCAAAGTGCGCGAGACCCTGCAGGACTGTCTCATCCCGAGGTCCGGGGAAGGCCCCAGTCGCTTCCCGCGCCGCCATGCCCAGATAGGGATTCCGACAACCAGCCCTGGACGAACCGACCCTGGCATCAATATCCTACCCGTGCAAATGTTGGACCAGAATTCCGAGTCCCCAAGAAGGGAGACTTTAGGTCGAACGTCGACGCCCGGCGAGAGGATTGCGCAGGCGTCCCCCTCGTCTAACTTCTCAGGCATCGACAATTGTGACCAGCTGTGGTGTTTCGAGATGTTAACGATCGGCGTGATGCTTCATCCAGCAGCCGTCGTCAGGGAGGTAGACGTTGACAAGCGATGCTGTACTATCGTAGTCAACTCGTTTCAAGACCGTTGTGTCGTGTAACCTATAACGCCGTGGACCGTCGCGCCTATCCATCCCTCCCAGCGAGCCTCCTCCTGATGCTGGTGCTGTTGGTGCCGTGGCAGATGTGGCTTGCTCCGCGGCCTGGAAGCGAAATAGATCTTGTCGATCTCCCGTCGCTCAAGTCATTGCCACACACGCCAGGCGCTCTGGCGCTCTGCTCAGCAAGTTGTCTGGTTGCCAACTGCCTGGCTGCCAGGCTGCTCAACAGGTCGGGGTGATACCCGCCCTCCTGGTGTTGTGCGCCTCGTGACGACAAGCCGCTTGTCTGCTGCGGGCATCCCGCGTTCCTGGTAGTTGTGCAGCCTTAGCAGCTGGGTGGGTTAGGTGAGCTCAGGTGAGCTCAGGGAGAGAAACATGTTAGGTGGTTTGGAAAGCCAGCTCATTTTCAGGGAGCTTCCCGATCGGATTGGAGGTGTTGCAGAGATTGTCAAGTATTTTTCATCTTCATTGACTGGCGAGTTTTGCGAGATTGCGGCAGGTCGGCGGGCTGGTAGAGAGGCTGCTTCGACCTCGAAATGAAGCCGTTACCAGGAGCAAGTGGGAACCAACACGTTGATGGGAAGATTTACAAGACACAATCTAGTCTGGCAGACTTGGAACGGATGGGAGTTGCAACACCCCGCGGGTTTTCCTCGCCCAGAAAGATTTTCAAGCAGCTCGTGTTGCGGGCTCCGAAATCCCCCTCTCACAGCATTGGCGGCGACATGCTCCAATCTAAAAATTAGTGCAAATTGCGGACTCATAATGATGGCGACAAACACTCCTCGACCTCCGAGACTGCGATCATGTTTACAAGGCAGTCTCAATCTCTCAATCTCTGACTCTTGCTCAGCTCCTGTGCTCTAACTAGGTATACATGTAAGGTTGGTTCTAGCATGCGGCGTATATCTGAATACTAGGTAGACTGTGACAATCTGCGGGTGGCCCAAGGCTCACATTCAATCCTCATCCTTATTACACACGACCTTCCCACTATTCAGCACGTTCTCCGGATCCTTTACGCTTCTCATACTTCTTACACGACTTGGCCCACGTCTTGGCAGCCTTCGTCACCGCCGCCCGCAAGTCCTCGGTCGTCTTGCGGACCTGCCAGTCGATGTCGCCGTCCTGGTCGGCCACATCTCTGACCACTGGTGCCCACCCGATACTCCGCAGCACCTCCTCCTCGCTCTGCGCCGCGCCCACGTCCGGAAACAGGTGCGGGTCGCGCTGGTGACAGGCCGCCTGGACGTACTGCAAGAGCGGGCCCATCGACGTGCTGGGGCGGAACGCCATCTCGATGGGCTGTTGCTGCTTCTGTTTCTTCCGCCCGCGACCCCTCCCTTGCTTCTCGACATCGTTCTCGTGCGGCTCTTCGGCAGGGACATGAGCTCCGGACGGGATGCCAGCACCGGTGCGCCCTCCACCTCGAGGCCGTGGCCCTTCAGATGCTGCTGCTGCTGCTGCCACCGCCGCCCGGGGCGGCGCGAGCACGAACCTCTTCACAAGACTCCTCGCCGCCAGCCACGCCCGGCCCGTGATCACCATCCACACCATATCGACCTCCGAGAAGCCGCCGAAGATGGGGATTGCGATGTCCACGGCCGTCGCGATGGGCAGCAGCGCGGTCGCGATGCAGAAGTCCCTCTTCGCGGTGCGCCTGTTTCGCGCAAAGTCAGACATGACCTCCGCGAACCTCCTCTCCTCGTCCGACGTCGTCGGGACCGCCTCCCCATCGCCTCCCCGGCGCTCTTCCGCCACCACCGCCACCTCCTCCTCCTCGCCGTTGCCCGCCGGCGGTGGATGCGCGAGCGTGAGCGACCGCAGCGTCTTCCGCGGCAGCCTCGACAGGAACGTCAGCTCGCTCCGCTGCATCAGCGACAGCACGTACACGGCGCCCCGCATCGACGCGCAGTAGAGGCCCGCGGGCGAGACCACCGCGCCGCTGTACGTCTTGGCCCTGCGGACCTCCTGCTGCCAGTGGCGCACGCACTTGTCGCGCTTGCGCTCCTTCCTGACCACCGGGGAGAAGAAGGAAGTGGCCGGTCCGTCTGTTGCCGCCACCTTGGCCGGCGGCTTGACGCGGTCTGGCGAGGGCGCCAGGTACAGCATGTAGCGCTCCGGGACGCCGGCGAGCGGCCGGCCGTCGGGCCCGAGGGGACGCGGGAGGGGGATCATGTGGGCCAGGACGTGCTCTGCGCCGCGCCCGTACGCCACGTCGTCTCCTCCGCGTGGCACGCCGCCTGCTGGCTCGGGCGGGGAGCTCGGGCGGCGAGGAGGCAGGGGCAGGGGCTTCTCGTCCATGACCTCTCCGTCGTCCCCGGCCCTGGGGGGTGCCGCCGCGGCAGCTACGCCGCTGGTCTGGGGCGTAACATTGTAAATGTCGTCATAATCTGGCAGAGAATTCTGAGTCTGCTGCTGTGCCATTTTGCCCGGTCTTCTTAGGATCGAAGGGATGATGGGCCAGCCGAGCCGCAAAAGAGCAGTGGACGCAGCCACCTTTTTAGACTTGCTTTTTGAGTTACAGGCCTTGCGACAGGGACAACCCGAATACTGGCTTGCTTCGTGTCATCAGATCAGTCCTTAGCATTTCTGGGCGCGTGAGGCCACAGAGCGTGGTTGGAGTCGCCAAGTGTTGTTGTGGCTATGCATTTACCAGTATTCTCCCTGTATGTTAACGATCGCCAGCTCGCCACGCCCAGGCTCATCACCACGTGCACTGTAAAAAAAGAGCGGGAAAAAACAAAGAAAATGAATCTCAATTCAGTCGTTTGCGCCTCCCAGAATGGGTGCAGTGCGGTGATTGATATAGGCGTCTTGGTTCGGCATTCATATGGTTTGTATTCCTCCAGGTAAGGAATCTCGCCTGGGCGCATCCACGGGACAACGCGCCTCTGTGATAAGCTCAAGGCCCTCTTCTCCACATGTTGGCAATCCATGCGGACCAATTATCTGCAGGATGTCAGTTCATTTTGTAGTGTCAAAATCTTGGCGCAATTACCAGAACGCAAGCTGGACAAGACCCAGGATAGACAACGCGAAAAAGCCTTCTCATTGTACAAGCAGGAAGATCTTCTATATCTGCCTCCCTTCATTCGACCTGTTCTGGATGTTCCTCTCGTGCTTCTTCGATTCGATCCCGTTGCTTGCCCTTGAAGCCTCTTGACTGTTCCTCAAGAAGGCAGAACTCCGTCCAATGCAAGAGGAAAAGAACAAGCAATTCTGCGTAGAATCCGACATGGCCTTCGCGGGGATCCTGCTCCCAGATCCCGTCTAACCAGCGCTAGAATGCTCCATGTGGTTCCGCAGGCATACCACAGTGATCGTGTCGGGTCCGCTGGTCTGGACGTCTCGGCCTCCGCCGCTGTCACGTCACACTCAGATGGCGATCCATATCAGCATGATGACCACGTCCAGGCCCTTGGCCTCGCCGCCGTCGTACTTGTAGCTCCACATGCCGTCCGTCTCCTCGTTCCAGAAGGCCCCCGTGGCGCTGTGCATGCCGCGCCGCCCGACGTGGGGCTTGCCGTCGGTCGCGGTGGCGGCGCTGCCGGCCGCCTCGGCCGCCTCGTCCCTGCTCTCGCCGCCGGCCTCCGCCGAGGTGCCCGTCGCCGTGCCCTTGGACTTGTTGAGCTGGGAGGTCGGCACCAGGTGCTGCACGATGGTGCTGTTGATGGCGAACTTGAAGGCGGGTGCGGAGGCCTTCTCGGGAGTGGACTCGGAGATCACGGCGCGGAGCATGTTATTCTGTGAATCAGGGGGTGGGAACGGGTCAGCGAGGATGTTGCAATAAGATCTGTCGGACGGAGGGCAACGAAGACTTACGATGATGGTATTGTTCCATTGCGTCGTCTTAGAGTGGTCATAGTATTCAGCGCTGCCCAAGGCACTCGCGCAGGCCTTGTAACATGGTCAGTTTCCATATACAATTTGGTCGTTGCAGGCGCTGGAATGGATGAGGGCGCGGGACCGTACATCGTTGGCGATCTGCTTGAGGCGGTTCAGAGCAATAGGCTGATGAGGCAGGTCAGAATCAGGCACCCAGAATGGTCGTCAAGGTGTTGTTGACAAACCGGCGTTGTCTCCTTCTTGTCGGCCATGTTGGCGATGGATGCGATTTGCGACGAAAAGGGGAAGCAGATTGGTGATCTGGAGGTCAGGAGATCAGTCGACGTCGGCAGTAGAGATATAGAGACAGACACGCTGGGAACAGCTCGAAGTGCAACATACAGGTGTCTTGGGAAGAGTAGCAATGTCTCGTTGCGATGGTCTGTATGCGATGCAATAAGGTCCAAAGACAGGATGTTGAAGTCTCGCAGTGGCTGTCACAAGACAGTGAATAACTGACGTGACGGTCCTGACGGGGTACGGAGTCGAAGTACGCGGTACGGGGTAAGGTCACAGCGCTGCGGAAGTTACGCCCCACTTCGGTTGTTTTGTTTGGATCTCCCCTACTTGCGGCCCGGGCAGAGCTAGAGACGCACTGCGCTGCAATGCGCTGCAGCCAGAGGGCCCAGATTTGTTTTGGTGGTGGTCTTTCCCGGCTGGCACAGTAACAGCCCCTGTCCTGCCGCGGTCTGATGCAGACTGGCTTGAAATACAGGGAAGCTCCCTGTGCTTCCATGCCAGCGAATCATAGATTTCAACAGACCCACGTGTGCCCGGATACAGAGTGGGCCCCCTGTCCAAAGAGCTCTCAATTCCCTCTTTGGGAGCGTAGCATCACAGGCTTTCTTCGACCGTCCAGTACCCATTGCCGACGTCAACTTGCAAAAATCCAGCCATTGCATAGACAAAATCAGTAGATCCTCTTTGGATTCTCTTCTTCCGAGTCGCTCTTTGCCAATCTTATACCAATTGATTATTCAAGAAAGCATCAATATCCCGAGCCCGAGCCCACCGTCTGTCTACCTCACGAGGCACCGTCGACGACAACAGTCCACTACATATAGTGCCGCACGACTTCTACCCCGCCTCGGTTCTCTCTCTTCTCCTACTATACTACACACATCGGCGCCAACATGTCGAGCCAACCACTCCTCCAGACCGCCCCGGGTATGTGCCCCTTCGTCTCGAGTCCTATACGGATCCAACGAGCCCAGTCACACTAATCCTCCCTCCCTCCTTAGGCAAGCGCATCGCCCTCCCCACCCGCGTCGAGCCCAAGGTCTACTTCGCCAACGAGCGGACCTTCCTGTCATGGCTGAACTTCGCCGTCATCGTCGGCGCCCTGGCCGTCGGCATGCTCAACTTTGGCGACAAGGCCGCCAAGATCTCCGCCTTCTTCTTCACGGGCGTCGCCGTCGCCACGCTCATATACGCGCTGAGAACGTACCACTGGCGGGCGAAATCGATCCGGACGAGGGGCCAGGCCGGCTTCGACGACAGGTTCGGCCCCACGGCTCTGGCGCTGCTGCTGCTCATCGCTGTGATTGCCAACTTTGTGCTGAGGATCGCGGAGTCGTCCAAGCATAGCAAGAGCCCCTGAGCGGCTTGCAGAGAGTGCCGAAGCGATGGGGGAGGGGAGGGGGGCCGGTCTTGGACACACATCAGGCACTTGTGGCCAAGAAATGGGATGTGAGAAGAGGTCGGAACGACCGATGTAATGATTTGGTACAGCGGCATGCGTCTCCAGGCTCGTTCTACGGACTGCCCCCTCGGGAGTGCTCGATGTTATTCCAATCGGGGTGAACGACACAGCGATGTCGATATCAGGTTTTTTGTATACTGTGTTCATGGATTAGCAAATGGTGGCGGACTTGTGTGTCATGGCGGTATGTGCATTTGCAACGGCATGCACTTTTCGGCGTATGGATCAGTCTCAGGGTGGCAGAATGGAATTCAAGCTTACACTTTGTACGCCTATGCCAAGCCCAGCGCCTTCTTCCCTGCTGTATCGGCCAGAGGTATGGTGCTTCCAGGAGATCGCGCACCCCTTTGCCGGACACGGAAGATCAGAAGCAAGTGCCCAGAAGCCTGCTGTGTTTTTTTTCACTTGCGCTCCTACACCCATTCCATTCTTCTTTGGGATCGTCGCCTTCCCTACGATTCAGTATTTCTGGAGCGACAGATCTGCCCTCGAAGATTCGCCGGCCTTTGCGGGAAGGGTTGGAGGCGGGCGCGTGCGAAGATGAACCACGTCTGGTTTGTACGCAGCTGTCATGGCAACAAATGCAGGGAAGGTGAGGAGTTATGCGGCTCAAATCATAAGCTTCGGGGATAATGTATTTGCAAGGTTACATGATCCCGATGCGGCGTCGATCATAATCAATTAGGACGGCTCTCACTCAACTTACCTTGTTCACAACTGCCCGGCGAATGACATTTCCTGCGACCCTTAAATGTGTTTTCATAAGCATACACTTCCAGACACGGACCTTCTCTCATGGCTTCGCTATCATGTCATCGATGGCTTCACCCGCGATATCTATAAAGACCTTCCCGTCAATTCTCAGGTCTGATGCATGCTAGTGAGAACGCCTTCCGAGTCTAGCAACCTCACGTCTCCGAGAAGCACCCGTCGTGTCCTCGAATATCTACCTCCCAACGCATATCGCTCTCCGACTCTGACCTCGCTGTCGTCGATCCGGCACGAAATCGGCTGCGTATGAAAATACTGCAGCCCCGTCATCTCGGCTCTCAAACGCCCTTGAAACCTGGAGTCTCCGCCTGTATCTCAACCACGGCGCACTCCCCACCCAACATGAACATCGCGTCCGTCTCCCGCACGAGGCGGAGCTGCTCGGCGAGCGACAGGCCCGTGAGGTCGGTCGACTTGGATTTCCACGCGCGGTGTACGCCTCGCGCAGCGCCGCCACGTGGCCGGCCAAGCCGAGGATCTTGCGCGACCCGCGGGGAGGTCGATGACAGTCACACAGAGTCGGGGCGGTGTGGATGGTGGCGGTGGCGGCGGGCGCGAGCCAGACGGCGCTGTTGACGGGTAGATGTCGAAGTGTGCATATGACAAGCAGAGTTATCTTTGGTCCGAAGCAGTATGCCGGCAGCAGCATCATGACCTGGACCACCTGCATCAGGTACCTAGATATATGTGAACCAGACAACCAAAATGTTTAGCGTTGAGGCATCAAGGTCGACAACATCCTGTTTGCCGCCTTGTTGCACAAACTCATCGAGGTTGTACTTCTTGAAAAGAAACCATGGAAGTGACGAGGCTATCCAAGAAGGGTGAAACACTGTGTGCGTCCTGAATGCCAGGCCCTCTTTTCTTTTTTCCAAGGGCGGCGTTTGGCGATAATTTCGGTAATATCGAAAGGTCAGCTGAGAACCGCTGCAACGTAGTTGAGACACTGGCTTGCCCCTTCTGGGCTTGCCCCTTCTGCTTGTCTGTGAGCCAGCACCATAACACGTTCAACTTTTTGACCTAGCCTGAGGTAATGCGTATGTATAAGATACCTAGGTATTCAGCAGCTGATAACTCTGTTTTGGACAAACGAAGGGAGCCCGATGGAAGTGGCGCCTGCGATGCTCAATGCAATCGCTGACGGAGCCAGAAATAAGAACGGTTCCACATGCAGGACTGGAGATCTCTCGTGCTGGGCACACATGCCCAGCTTAGTATGGAAGTCTGGTTACCCAGGTAGCTTTGGACCTTTGATGGGAACCTGCCAACGCGTCAGTATTAGACAAAGAGAACGGATATTTGCAGCGCTGTTTTCGGATATTTGAGCGCAAGCTCACTAGCGTAGCCGCTGCAGCCAATTAAACGCCGCCCTCCGATTAGATAAGAGTTTACACGTTGCACCCCTGCAACCCCACCACCCACGTAACCGCCCACCCCTTCAATTAACTAATGTAATCCCCTTTGCAAGTTTACAATCTTTACTTAAAATCCCTTTCTATATAATTTTTGACTACGCACATTGCTACACAACGTTTTTAGGCATAAAAATAATATTAATTAGTTAAATTAGCACTAAAAATAACATTTACACTGTTAAAATCTCAAATCGCAGCGTTACAGCTATGGCAGCCGCCTTTAATTACATTTATCTAAATGCAAAAGACAAAAGCGCTTATAAGGGTTAAAATGCCAGCATAGTAGCAAATAACGGCCGCTAGCCAGCCTTAGCTAACTTATTAACTTAGCTTAAATTAGTATAAAGATATAATATATATAAGAAAGCAAAGACGAAAAGAAAATAAGAGTGTAATTGACTAAATAAAAGCTATTATTGCTGTGACATATGCGCTATATCTATATTGTTGCGATTTTGGCCGGGTTGCAGATAGTGGGGCTGATTCAGAGATGCGCTAGCGATGAACGGACCCACACGGGCCCACTTGCGCTCAAATATCCAAAAACAGCGCTGCAAATATCCGTTCTCTAGACAAAAAGTGACGCCAATGTGGTGCGACGTTGAGGTCGTCTACACAGAATGCGGCTTGGCCAGTGAAGTCATTTTTTCCAGCACTCAGCGACGAGTCACTTCTTCGACTGTATAGGACTTGGAGGTTGCCCGATTGCCTAGAGCATGCTATGAAACTAATGGCAGTATTTGTGTGCACAGAAGCAGAAGGGCACTTAAGGTGGGCGGCGCCCGCCTTCTTCCCTCGCCTATATATTCCTCCTTCTTTATCCTTTTTTCGTCACTGCGCTAAGACAGAACTAAGGAAAAAGTTATATATAGTGCATAAAACAAATTTTTTCTTCTTTGCACTATATTATCACTTAATAGTTTACTATAGTTATTTGCACTATGGCTATCTATACTATGTTAACTTTTAATTATTAGGTATAGTTAATTATGCACTTTTTATAAATAAGGGGCTTAAAGCTTTTAAAGCTATAGGCGGGTTATATAAACCCTCTCTAATTCTAGGCTTTCCTTTATAACTTCCTTTATTTGCTACAACCGTTTGCAAAGCAATTCGTTTGCCTTTTTACCCTTTATTTTAAAAATTTATTTTAATTATATTATTATAGATTTTCTTTGTCTTTTTAATACTTATAAGCAAGTATTTAAAATAATAAAAACCGCTAGTTTTTCACGCACTATTAGCAACGCAGTTAATAGCATATCTAGCTCGCCTTTAAATAACTTAAACAAAAAGAAGGTTATAAGCATATATCGCAATAAAATACTTACTATACAAATACTAATTTCCTTTCTAATATAAGCAATAATAATAAATATTAAAAGCAAAATAGTTAACTGCTTTTAACAATAGCCTAGCTAAATTTAACAGTTTAACTAAGTAATAAACACCCCTTTGTCTCTGTTACAAGCTATAAACCTCAATGCTAAAGAAAAAGAGCTCTATCTCCGCCGCCTTAAGCAAAACTAAAAAAACCTTAAACTTTAGCAACGCAAACTTAACCAACGCTATGCCTAGCTAAACGCAGCAACCCAGCTACTATACGCTATCTTTAACAATAAAAATAATCTGCATAAATACCTAGCATAAGTCTAAGTATACGCTAAGCTTTTTTATAGATCTATTTTTTTTAAATTTATTTATTAAATCTTCGAAAACTGGTTTAAAGCCCGCTTTCTTTTTTAGCTACGCTAAAACAATAATACCCCTAAGGTTTATAAGATTATACTTAATAATAGCAATATTACCTCAACCATTTATTATAATATATTAAAAAACTATAAATTCTAAAATATATTTATTAACTGCTTTATAAACTACAAAGCTATTTGGAATACCTTTTTTAGCGAAAAATATAACAGCATTACTATAGCTATAAACCTTTGGTTTGCCCGCCTAAACTAATAAAAGGTCTGCTATTAATATTAGCATATTATTTATTTTGCCCTTAATTACCTTGCAATTATTTTAGCTAAACTCTTTAAAAAAGATAACTAATAAAACTTCTCAATAAAAGCAAAATACCTAAACAAGTCTACTACCAAGCAATCTTTCTCCTAAGCAAGCTACACAAGCCTTTTAGCAAAACGTAAACAAAATATTTATAATAACTTTAACTATTAAACCTGCTTTAAATCCAACTACTCCTAGGCATACTCCTACGCTAACTATAATAAAAACTATTTAGTTTAAAAATGCCTTAAAAAAGTTGCTAAAAAGTAACTAAATACGCCTATAGCCTAGCTTGCAAACGTTTACCTTAGCATATCTTCTCCTCTACCATACTAAATAATAATATCTTTCAGATTTAAAATCAATTAAGTACCGCCCTAACGCCTAAACAACACTCTATATTTTGCTACTTTTAAGGAAACTAATATAGCCTTTATTAACTTACTTAGCCTCTTAATCTTATAAGTATAGCACAAAGTACTTTAATATTACCTAGGCCTTTTAAGCTTTATTATTAACGGCATCCTTTTGCATAGCGCGTACATTAAGTATATAAAAAACCCATGCCCGCTGGTTATCTCAGATAATTTAACCTTAGTATATAATACGCCCAACGTCCTATAGGCTAGCTTTAATAAAAACCTACGCTTAGGCCGCGTTTTACTATGCAATCTAACCCCACTATATATTTGCTCTCTCTAAAAACTAGTACTAAAGAAGAATAATAGATTCCGCCGCATACACCATCTCTCCTACCTAACAGAGACGTTGGTTAATAATAGTATACTAAGAGACTGGTTGTCCCTTAAATATATGGCACTTTATTATATATTTGATATAGTCTGCAAGACGAGCTGCAAAAGCTAGATCATTAAACGCAACCTTAAAGATGCGTTTTAGCTAGTGCCTATTTAACTTAAACATCGCCGCCTCCTTAGATTTATTTAAAATAAAAAATACTATTATAAAAACTACCTTCTATTCAATCTTTATACCATACCCCTTATTTTCAACCTTTTTATAAAAAGTCTCTATTAAATCTTTTTAACATCATAGGACGCAGCTGCCACCATTTTGCTAAAACACTATCTAAACAACTTTATTATTATTCTACAAACGTCAGCGCCTGCTTATCTTAAACCGCTTGTTACCAAGCGCTAGCTTGCCTTAATCTAATTTTTAAACATAATTCCCAATAATACTAAGGACCTTAAAGGCACATTCGTTAAAGTTCTCAAAGTAAAAATCAATATAATTGCTATAAAAGCCCGTTTATTTACCAAGAAAATCGCCAAAGCGCACAACAAAATAAAAATAGCCTTATTGTCTCTAGCCCTATCGCTCTAAGACACTTAAGCGCTAGGCAGCTACCTTAGTTTTTATGCAGTTATAGTCTAATTAAAACGCACCTTTCTTTGCTTACTATAAAACTTCCTTGCCTACCTCTTTAACTAACGCTAATATGCTATTCTACTAGCCGTATACAAAGACCTTAAATAATGGCACAACCTCCTATCCAAGTTTAATAATGTTATGCTACTTAATAATACATTACAGCTAATCTACTACCTTTTTACAAATGCCTTAAGCATAAAATACAATGCATTTTAATATAAAACCAATACTTTAGCAGCGTTAAACTAAAAAAACACATTACTAATCTCTTAAAGCCAAAGCTACGCTATAATACAATTTATTAATCTTAACACAATCAACAACATTAATATTATAAAGACATTATATATCTTATTTGCTCTAAACAAATAGCGCTACTTTTAGCGCTATAGTACACTTATTATCTACACTAATAATAAAACCATTTAAACTAGGCTTTTTAGCAGCACTACCCGCTCGCCCCAAGTTTTCATAGCCTTAAAAGCTTCCCTCCATTTAACATATACACTTAACATTAAAACCTATATAATTTATATATTAACTTAAAACAATTAATTAACAAACACAATCTCTTATTATAATTAAACTATTATTGCTAATATATCTTCTTACTAGCAAAGCCCCTTACTAATATACCCAGCGCTAAGTTTCTAGCAAAACTAAACAACTTTACTTTTAGCAACGCATATGCTTAACTAATATAGGCTAGCATAAAATCAGCTACTTAAAAGCTATACAACACCAGCATCTGCTTATACTAAAAAATCTGCAAACTTTATAAGATTAATAAATTATTTTTAGCTATAATATACTCTCTATTTATATTTATCATTATCTTTACCTTTAATAAATATATAGTTAAAAGAGTTAAAGCATTAACTATATAAAAATATATTTTATTAATCTAGTTATAGCATATAAATATAAACGCTAAAATAAAAGTATTTAATAGCAAATATATTAAATTTTTGCTTACTAGTTTAGCTAATCTATTTTTATCAATAATTAGCAATAAACGCCGCTTTATTAATAGCCTACTCTTAGAAACAATGTTTATAAACTGCGCAATAGGCAGAGAAAACCCTATCACTTGCTTAAACTTTAACGCTGTTGGAATAAATAGCATTGCGGCTTTGTACAAGGGCTGATAGAGATGCCAGTGCCGACCACTAGAGTAGTCCAGCAAACCAAGACTAGGCACGCATATTACGTATGCTTAAAACGCATATATAAATCTTTCGTACAAGGCAGGAGACTTCGTCTTCTTTTCTTTATATAAGGTAAAGCTAAATATAATTTTGTTTCTACCTTATTATATTATTTATTTATACTTGATATATATATATATAAGAAAGCTTATTTAATATTAATTAATGTTTGCAGCTAGCAAGCATAGATTAGTAAGAGTAATAAGATAATAAATGCTCTTAGACATATGGTAATGCACAATAGTACTATTATGCTTGATTTTATCTTTTATGTTTATTAAGCTAAATAAGTTATTAGCAGACTATATGATAAAAGGCGTGTATAGATTTTTTTTTGTAAAAAGGCAAAAGCTAAAAGATTATTTAAAACCTTTATATAAACTAGAGATTATATGCAGCATGCAATTATGCTTTGATAATAAGTGTCTTAAATCTAAATAATTTGTTTATAGCTGTTAGTGCATATGAGCCTAGAGATGAGCAAGAATAATAACCCTAAGGGCATTAGTAATCTTAAGGATGCTAAGAATAATCTAAAGACGATAATAAAGACTTTTTTTTATATAAAGAGATGGCAGAGAATAGCTTAATATTTTTAGCAGCATAGAAAATAAGCACTTTATACGGCTACTAGGATAAGGTTTCTAATATTACCCAGCTAATAGATCTAAAGAAAATCAATATATATATTAGCTAACTTATCTTTAAATACAAAGGTCTTTTATCTTTGGATAAAGTTGTATAATTATACAAAGAGGATTTTATAGGCTAGATAACTTATTAGTTTAAACAAGGTATATAAACCTTTAAACGTGCACTTTAAGATACTTTTTAGTCTTAGGGATATGTTTTTCCTAAGAAATAGACTAATATATTAGATAGCTAGCTTATATATCCTTTTGGTTACAATTTTGTTGCCTAACAATCTTATATAAACACTAGAGCTCTAATGACTTCTGTACGACAGACTCTTATGCAATTAATATCTATAAGCTTTGCTTTTTAATAGCCTGTATAATAAGCCTTTTATTAGTTTAAAGACTTATTAGGTTTAGGAGGGAAACAGATATATAACCCTTAAATTCAGCGGCAAAACTAATAAAAACACTAAGAAGACCTATATAATTAGGAAGCTTTGCATAAAAAACATAGATAAATAGAGGAGGCAGCACTTTTAGGAATAGCTTGTGTGATGCTTTGTTAAGGGAATTATATGATTTCTAAAAATTAAAACTAAAGACTTTGTTTATATGATAGGGAGAATAGCATAGTTTCACCAAGATGATAGTTTGTTTATAAGGACTATAGCTTTCCTATACAAATTCCTCTAGTTTCCCCTATAGACTTAAAATACAATCCTTTTAAGTTGCTACCCTTAAGGCGCGTATAAAATGATATATGTTTACTAAGCTAAGTTTAAGCTTTTGCAAAAATATAGCAAAGAAACTTAAACTACACTGGGAAACTATATAACGTTTTATACAACAAAGCAAGAATTTTTATCTTTGTATATAGGCAGCTTGGAATTAATGAGTAGAAATACTACGCTGTATAGTTGTATATTTTCTTAGATTATGCGCTCTAATTTTATCTTAATTATATTAGCCTTAATAAGATTTAATATAACATTTATCGCATAATTAATATTTACTTTAATCATTGCGTTAACTATAGCTAGTATTAGGCTAATTAGAGCAGCTTAACCTTTATATAATTAAAGAAAGAGAATTTAGATAAAATATTAGCAGATATGCTAGAGATTTTACTAGATAAGATACAGCTTATATAACAAGCACTAGGAGCTAGGTATTAGAGCAAGATTTAGCTTTATACAGCAGTGGAGAAGGTATGCTATAGTGTATTAAAGCTTAAGATAGCCTTCGTTTAGCAAAAGCCTACGTATGAGAGGCTATTTTTAGATATGTATGCAGCTATTAAGTTAGCATTTAAAAGGGAACTATTGATCTTTTTAACAAAGGTTAATTTATACGTTTCTTAATACCTAATAGATTATATATATACTAAGAGTAGCTTTTAAAAGTTACCTAACTTAAAATAAAAGGCGCAACCTAAATTTGCGCTTATTACACAAAAAAACTTTTTTAGTCAAAAACCTTTTAACTGCATAAATAAAAAATGTTTTATATGCAAAAAAGAAAGATATTAGTTAATAAACCATACGCTAAAAAAGCGTGTGAGGTCCTATACAAGGTATCTTACCTTGTGCAAAGATGCTAGCATTAAGCCATTATTAAAGGATGATATGCTTGCCTATATCTAAGACTACGAAGGCAATAAACCTGATCGCTTAAGTGCGTACGATTTGGAATCTAAGAAAAATGGGCAGAGGGCCGTAGGCTATCTGCTTTCCACCTTATTTATTTATCACACAATAGGGCTTAGCATATACAATCTATTATATAAACTACTGAAACCAACATTATTTATTTTAGAGAATTAATACTTACATAAATATTAAGGAGAGCTATGGGATACTAGAGCATTTAAGCTATTAACTATTGGCAAAGCTTAAGCCTTTGTATATATAAGGGAAGACCTACGCACAAAGATTATCTGGGAGACATTACCTTATTTATTTAAATTTGGAGGAGGAGACTCCCTTTGTGCGATTGGCACTATAATAAAATAGAGCCTATTAAGAGAGGTTACGTATTATATGCTAGATACTAGCACTTTATTCCTACTATCCCTTAAAGATGCAGATTGCTTAGGTGTATATTTTGACAATATGATAAATATTATTATACAGAGAAATAATAGAGTTTTTATTCTTATTATATGGAAATGGAGACATTTATTCTTTAATTTATTAAGGGTAGAATTAGCTGTATTCCTTTTAGAGCATAAACTTTAACAATTGCATTGGCAATTTGGTTATGCTTGTATAGATAGGTTATACTAGTTGCTGAAGGATGCTGGGATGTATAATGTGGACTATTTGACTTTGGAATAGATTTAGAAGTTTTGCCATTATTATTAAACGTACGAATAGTTACTATAAAGATTTAAGTTTTCTTTAAGGGATAGCTATAATTTTAATTATGAAATTTTTGTAAATATTGTACGTTTCGCTAATGGCAATATTCTTTATATTATTAATGCTTTGACTTTGTACTAGGCTAAAGAGTTTTTAGATAAAGAGAATGCACGAAGCGTATGGGATACTTTGTGTAAATGTTAGATCTTTATATATCTTAGACTTTTAAACGTTATTATGCACGATGCTAGAATAAATTTTGCGTTTTAAAAGTTTAAAGGATATATACAAATTGTAGAATATATGTATAAAAAGGTATTGATTGAGGCATATTAGGTAATTAGCAAGGTAGAAAGAGCTTATGTACTATTGAAGAGAGCGTATGATATCTTTAAGAAGGAAATTGGTTATAATATTAATAAGCGTATAATTTTTTAGATGGCTTTTAAAGCTTTAAACGATATAGCTGGACTAAGTGGCTTTATACTAATGCTACTTGTTTTTAATGCTTACCTATAGATTAATTACGACTTGTTACTATTATTTAACTAAGTTGCTTATGTAAAAGCAGTCTTTAAGGCTATAAATAAACTATAGAAAATCTATGCTTAGATAGAGATTAATTGTGTAATTAATACTAGAAATAGACTTTAGCTGTATATAATTTAAGATTTACTGCTTTGCAGCAAGGTGTTGGTGTGGAGGGAAAAGCAAGGGTAGCAAGGCTTGTATGAGATTTAGGCGCATAAAGGATAAGATGTAGTCTTTGATATAATTAATAGATTAGCAAAGTTTAAATGTATGCATGTAAAATTATATTATTTGCCTTTGAAAGACAACATTAGCAATAGCGATAGTAAGGTTGCTTTTGCTGTATAAAAACCCTTAGTGGTTTATTGCAAAAGGCAATTATAAAAAAAGACTCGTATAATAATTTACCTTACTTAGAAGATATATTAAAGGAGATAATTATCTAAGGCTATTTATATAAGGACTTACTTTATATAAAAAGAGAAGGATAATTGTGTGTTAGCTATTAAGCTTAGGGAGGATAGTATTATTATAACTTTAGGCGCTTTATTTAAGGAATTTAATGCTATAAAGGTTAATAACCTAATTGCATAAAGTGTCTTTAAGATAATTTAATACAACTTTTACGTTTACTAAAATAAACGAATCTTTAAGACTTAACTAGTATGAGAGATTAAAAGCAAGATAATATGCTTGTATGAGAAGAGCAGGCTGGTTGTCTAAGGGTATAGAGATAATGGAAAAGATAGAGTCTTGACTTAAGCATTAATAATTTAGCGAATAAGCTAGCGACTTATTTTTATACTAAGTTTTACGTTGATAAAGGACTTTAGTATATATAAAGAGATATAGGATATTACTTAAGCGTATATACAAAGTTATAATAATCTTATATAAGTTATTTTAGCATTTTTTCTTAAAAAACTCTAAGATAAGTATCTTAAAGGCACTATTCTCTAAATTTAAAAGCCTTTGTATAAACTGGCAAAGTCTAGTTTATATTAGTATAAGATATATTATGCATATTATACGAAGAACCTAAATATAGACATCTTAACGTATAACTTATGTTTATTAATGTTTAAGAACAGTCTGCACAAATTTAAAATTACTGCTTTATAGATTAATAATATGTTTAGCTTTGATACAAAGAGCTTCTTGCGCTGTAAGAAAAATAAAATGAAAAAAAAGGGCTATTGTACAAAGCCTAAGGCAACTTTATTGCATAATAATCCGTTAAAGTTTAATAGCGGCCGAATCGAGTTGGATAGCGAGGATGTTATCTTTGTATAGAAAGGCTAGGCTAATAATCTTTAGCTTATTAATTATCGTGCAGAAGATATAGCTTAGTAATATATTTTTTAGCGCATATAAGCAGCATATATTTTATTAATTTTATAGCTAAAGGCTTTATATAACTTATTTGTTATAGTTTAAGTTTGTATATCTGAGAAGGAAGATATTATATTTTTAAATAAGAGGATTTAGTGGCAAATAAACAATATACAAAGAGGTTTAAGGTATATTCCTTTTAATATATCCCATGCAAAGTTATTTGTTTTTATTAATGGGTTATTTGCTAATAATTAAGACCTTTTTTTTTAGCTAGGATTTATTATTGTGCTTGGTAAAGAGGTGGACCGTACGAAGCACAACTTAACTTTTTAAAGAAATATTGTACACTAGAATTTCTTTAAATATAAAAGGGTTACTAGGAGTGTACTGGCTAGTGAGTTGTATGGAATAGTGAATGGATTTGATATTGGAATTGCCTTATGTATAACTTTAAGAAAGATTACTAATCGGCTGAATTTTTTTTAGATTTTATTGGTAATTTGTATGGACTTTTACTCTGTGTATAACTGCCTGGTTAAGCTTAGAACAATATAGAAAAAACGATTAATGATTAACATTATAACTCTTTGGGAGTTGTACGAGAGGAGAGAGATTTTAAAGGTTTAATAAATTAATAGCAGCGACAATTTGGCGGATGCGTATACAAAGGGTAAACCTAATATTGCCTTTGATATTTTAGTTTCGACAAATTAACTTATTATATAGATTAGAGGATATATTGACTAATAAGATAGGGAGGAATGATAATTATAGTTGGATAAAATATATTTTGTGCAAAGTAAAAGTTTTTATTTTTTTATCTATATTATCTTGCATAAGCTACTAAGAAATCCTTTTCTATTAACAACTATTAGATACCTTTAATATTTCTACTGTATAACCTATTATTTAGCATTAAATAGCGTGCAAATACTAAATGTAGTTAGCGTAGGCGCTGTGCTAGTACCCCGCTATGCGCACATAGTTGCTAAAGGAGTTAGCAGAGGAGTTTGGGTTTTTATACGTATAATTATAATTAACGTTTGCATAATGGCCAACGCTAGCGATAATATTAGATAATATTAATTTTTTATATAGAGATAAAAATAAAAAATAAACTTATAGTGCGGTAAAGTATAAGTCTTATTATACAATTTTGGCAAGAGCTAGAGATATATATTTTTAATTAATGCTTACCTTAACTTATATGTTAGCTATAGGCAAATTGGCTAAGGCTAACTCTTGGTTTTGTGTTTTATTAGTTTGCAAACGTATAATGGAAGAAAACGACAATATGTTATGTATATTTTTGCAAAGGCTAAAAGCATTAGTATAAAACTGGGCATTAGAGCTTAGGTATATAATAAAGGCTTAACGGCTAGCGTTTATACTTAAGAAGGTTGTACGAAAGATTGGCTGGGCTGGAATATTCGCAATGGGGGCGGAAGCTGCTATAGTAACTAAATTTTCATTTGTTTGCTTGCGTATAAGATGTCTACGCAAGTTGGAAGGTTAGTAGTAATATACGTAGAAGGAAAAAGAACAGAAGACTATATACGATTAGAAGTTGGTTATTGGTAAAGAAAGAAGAGAGAAAGAGAGGACCAAAGGCTAAATTGGGAATAAGGTTTTTTATACCTTATATATGGCTAAAAGTGTAAATTACTTTAAACGTTGATAGGCAAGTGCCTATGATTTACTAAGAGGAAGTTTATAACTTAAGAGGCAATAAGAGCCGTATATAATTCCTTTTATACAAAGAGTTACTTAAAAGGCAAAAAACTTAACTATATATAATATATTATGTATGGGTGGTTACTAGAAAGCGAGGTCTTTAATAATCCTTATAGGTATGATTATTTTTTTTGGCATTTAACTGCTAGAATAGTATAAGGTTTATGATGCGTTTCCTTTGTAAGAACTATGGTCTTTTTTCTATAGTTTTTATATATATAATTGTATAAGCTGCAAAAGAAAAGATGCTAGTGTTGGAATAAATAGCATTGCGGCTTTGTATAAGGGCTAGTAAAAATGCTGGTGCCGACTATTAAAGTGGTCTGGCAGACTAGAATTAGGTACGTGTGTTATATATGCTTAAAACGCATACATAAATCTTTTATACGAGGCAGGAGACTTTGTCTCTTTTCCTTTGTACGAGGTAGAGCTGAATATAATTTTATCTCCACCCTATTATGTTATTTGTTTACACTTAATATGTACGTATACAAGGAAGCCCATTCAACAAACGCCGCATTTATACTAGCATTTATAGCGTTTCTCTAAATAAGCAAGTTTACTTAACTAAACAATGCGCTAGGCTTTTATAATTTTAGCCAATAATTTATATCCCAAAAGCATATAACTTTCCTTTAAAACCATATATTAATAATATTTCCTATATTTAAGATAAACAAAGCCAACGCAAAAGTTACTATTCCAGTTATAAAAATTAAAAGACTACTATGCCTATGCAAATATATACATTACCTTTTCGCTAATAAACCATACTTCCTTAAAAGCCTTTTATTTATAATCTTCTTAGGTTTATTCTTATAAAACACAATTATTATAATAATATAACAATACATCTCGCTACTAAGCCTGCCTTACTACAATTACCTTAGTTATAATTTCCGCAAAGAGGCTACCTTTACTATTGCAATAATAAGTATGCTAAAGAAAAAATATATAATTCTAGGCAAATAAGACAATAAAGCAGTTAAGCAATACTTTAAGAATTATTTTAAAACTATACTTACCCTTTAACACTATATCTATTAAGCTACCAGCAATATAATCCCTAACTAATAATATAATTTAACAAGTTTAAGCTAATTTAAAACCTATAAACTACTATAAGTAGCACTTATAACTACTTAATTATATGCCTAAACCCCTTGCTAAGCAAGGGGATCTCTTTAACCAATTTAAGCTAGCTAATTAAATTAAAATTATACAATTACTTATATTATTACAATATAGTAGCAATAAATAACAATATCTGTATACATAGAAGCAAAAGGGCACTTAAGGCGGGCGGCGCCTGCCTCCTTCCTCCGCCTACACATTCCTCCCTCCTCATCCTTTTTTCATCACTATATTAAGACGAAACTAAAAAAAAAGTTACCTACCCACTATTGCCCTAGGTTATTTATTAGTTTAAAAAGATTTAAAAAGGTTTTTATTCGTAAATAATTGTCTTTTTACAAAAAGCTGGTTTAAAACCTGCAAACTACCGTAGGTAGCACCTACGACTACCTAGTCACGTACCTAAACCCCTTGCCAAACGGAGGGATCTCTTTAACCAGTCTAAGCCGGCCAATCAAGTTAAAATTACACAATTACCTATATCGTTGCAGTGCAGTGGCGACAGATGGACAGACAGACGTTATAGGAATAATGGGGTTGGTTGAAGGCCAAGTTGAAACATACCAGCTGAGAATTTTTTCAAAGACTTCCATCGGAGTTGGTGTGGCCATTCGGTGCTGAAACCCCAAATTGAGATGAGTGCCCGTTGCAACGAACCTTGGAATCCCGGGGCGGCCGGCGGTCGAGGATTGAGATGGTGCTCTCGAAGGCTGTGGGTGATGTGTTGCTACCTACAAATGTAGGTATGCGTGTATCTCGTAAAGAGACCTTGCAGTTACCACTACAATTACCGGAGCGTGTGGCAGCTGCTTTCATATTGAACTTGGCTTGCCCGAGGGCACGGGTGGGCAGGAATACGACAATATATGCTGCCCCAGAATTTGTAGGTCAACCGTAAAGGTCTGTCAGATGGTCTAGTGGTATGACCGGCTGTTTACCGTTTAGTCGAGGTAACGTCAATAAGTCCAAATAAAGAGGCCCTAGCTTCCTGACACAGAAACGAATGCGATTTCTACTGGCTCAGAAACAACCCAGGTTTTTGCCGCGGGGCCCTGAGTTCAAATCCGCCATGGAGCAATTTTTTTCACTTTCCTTTTTTTCTTTTTTTCTTCTTTTTTTTCTCTTTTTCTTTCAATTACCCGAGGTCGGCTTTTGTTTTCGCGACTGGTTTTTCTTGTTTTCTTTGAGGTTCTGTCCGCATTTATATCAAAACTCACAATTCTTTCTCCCCGAGTCCCTGTGCCTATGATTTCCCCTAGGTAGGAAAGCTCACGCCAACGCTTGTACCAGACAGCAAGTGCGCTTCAAAGTATCAAGGTACCTACCCCGATAGGTATGCTCAGAAGTAATAATACCTGCAGAGGTTGTGGTGTCGTAGAAATCTCTGAACGTCTTCATCTTCCTCTGACGGTTTCCTGGGCCACGTTGTGCCGCAAACATTATATGTGGACGTCGACAGCAGTGCCAGGGTGCGGTCACTCGCGCTGGCGAGGAGCTACCTAGGTACTGAGATACTTTGTAGGAGCCCATAAGGCTAGAGATCGTCTGGCAAGTTCCGTATGCATGTCGGGATCTGGGGTCGTTCTTCTCAATGTTTTCCTCGTGTAAGAAAGTAAGGGGGGGGGGGCAAGAGTAGTGCTACGCATGCACAATACCCAGCATCAGCAATTCAGAAAAAACAAGCCTTCCCATCAGAATACTGATGAATTGAGAATTTGTGTATTTCAGCTCGCACATGCCACATGAATCACGATTGCAGACTCCAGGGCTACAACAAAATCGAAATGCTGTGGTCAGATGCATGCCAAGCCCCCCGTCCGCAAGCCCAGGACAGAGGCGAGGCTGACAAAAAAGGGCGAGGCTAACGGCCAAGCCGCAGCAAAAGATAGCAAGGTCACGAGGCTGGCGGCCCAGCACGAGGCTTGGCCTTAAAATGCGGGGTCGGCGACTTGACCCGGGATACATCGCGCTACCTCAAGTTTTTCTTTTCTATGTCCCCATGCGAACATTTTGAAAGAGGAATAATTGTCTCCAAAGTTCATTTATCTGTTGAAGTTCGTAGCACCTCTGTCGGTGGCGCGAATAACGTACGACCTCGGGGTTATCAAATTGCTCTCTTATCACCTGGTACCAGACTTGCTCACATATGCGGCACATGTGCTCAACGAGGAAAGCCTTCCTTGGTGAACATAATTGTGGTGCGCTCGTGCCTACGTCGGTAAGTACATTAACGGCGAGCAACACCATTAGAACAGCGCGTGCACGAATTGGTCGTTAGGTATTAGGCCGCCCTTGACCGCGGCACCGTTGAATTCATTGTTCCGATCCAGCGTATCTCAGCCGGTCGAATGGGTATCAAGAGAACGTGCGCCATTGTCGTTCAGTCATATCAGGCCACGCCATAACATGCAATAACCCCTCGGGTCTTATGTGCAGAGCCCTGTCCCCAAAGCGATGCCCTGCCCCTGCCATGCCACGTTATGTTGCATGGCTCTTTGTAATGTACAAGCGGCCCAACCCAAATCATGCCTTCCTTCCGGCATCGACCTCGCCCGCATTCGTCTGCAGCGTGATGAAAGGCTTCGCCTGGAGCTCGGGAATCGGGACTCGAGAAAGGAACATGCTCATATAGGTAGCCTTGGACTCGGTGGTGGGTTTATCTCGGAGAGCCAGGTCCAGGGCGGCAGTATGCATCGACTCGAATGCGTTGTCGTCCTCATCCTCGTCCTCATCATCCTCCTCACCAGGTCCTTCCTTGTCGCCCTTCAAACCATCCATGACCGTGTCCTCAATCACCGTATGGTCACCACTTTTGCCGCTGCCAATACCACCACCACCACGCAGACCAAAGCCGTTCTTGCCCTTCACATTGTGCTCACCCGCAACCTCGTAGACGCGGTTGTACTGGTACCAATTGACACCCTGCTCGCTCATCCGCCTCTTAGCAAGCTCCATGACCGTGACCATCTTGTTCGAGTCGCCTGAGCGCGCGTGTAGCATCATGACGCCGGGGATGCCAGGGCCAGGGGCAAGCATGTCGATGTGGCCAAGGTGGGACAGGACGGAGGTGACCTTCTTGTTGATCTTGCTCGAGGAGATCACGGACGCCGTGACGATGCTGTACTTGCCCTTGAGCTCCAAGAGGAGCTCCTCGTGGGGCTGCATGGGGAGGGTGCGGGGGATGGTCGAGGTGGAGGGGCCGACGCGGCGTTGTTTGCGGGAGGGCTGTGGGAGATTGTTGTTGCTGCTGGTGGAGGCGAGGGCGGCGGCAGCGGCGTTCGTGGCTGAGTCGTTGGTCAGGTCGATTGCCTGAGGGTTGGCTGATGAGCCGGGAATGGTGGTCATGTTGTTCTCGTCATCGTCATCGTCGGTCTCGTGGTGACGGCGTCGTTTGCCTGCGCGCGAGGGCGACGGTCGAGGGGCGCCCCCAGGAGAAACTGCTGCGCGTCCTGGCATGGTGGATTGTGGTGACGCCAGGGCTTGTGCGTTGGTGTTTGCGGCGACGTGATGAGATGGAAATGCTTAGATTCACGATTTTTGGCAAACGTCGAGATGTCTGCTTTGGATTTTTAGGATCAATTGCAGATGGTGTTGGGGTTAAAGGCTAGCAGCCGAGTGGCAGAATGTTTGGCAGGGCGACGAGAACGGCTGTCTACAGCTCTTTCTGGAAATTCTACGTACCCAGGGCTTATCGATAAGACAACAAAATAGGAAGGCGTGAGCTTTCAATTACGACCCCTGCAACCTGCCAGCTGCCTGCCTGCACACCAGCAGGACCAGTCCAACAGCTTGAATAGCAATCAGAACAATACTGTCCCTGCCTGCATAGGTCAGGTGAGAACATGCAGCATGCCAAGGGTCAACAAGGTTTTATGTCTAGTAAGTGCCTACTGTAGAACAGCCATCGTACCTAGGTAGAAGGTGAACTCCTCTCATCAGTGCCACGTCCACATGCTCCCACTGTCACATGTCAAGGCACTTGTCGAGGCAGTCCCATTTCTGTGCCGCGTAGCTCAAATCTCAACATCATCAGAACGATCGTGATCACTTGCATCAGTAGGTGGGCTTTAGGGGAGGCTGGAGCTGAAGCGGCTTCGACTGGCTGCAGGATGGTGGGCTCATGGACTGAGATTATCACAGTCGTAAACTTTCAGGAAGACTCAGACGCAAAAATGTGAGCTTACATCACCAATTCCGTCATAGGGGAGCAAGTACTATGCACACGGCGAGGGATTGTTAAAGTACTATGGTAGACTACCTACCTATAGTACCATGCCCAAGCTCTAAACAGGCTCCAGTACTCGTCTCGACAAGAATGCTATTTCGAGTCAGAGCATGGCAACATCTTTTGACCAAATAAGTGGATATCCCCTTGACGAAGCATCGCAACTTCTTATCAGACGCAATTTCGACATTGACAGACTCACACCTTGTCGTCCTACCATGTACCCCGGATATTATCGTGCATCCCTGACCCCTGGACCTTGTCCGGCAACCTGCATAACCACTGCAGGGCCCTCGATCCGAGACCTTTGCTGAGAGAAATGAGCAACTGCAAGTCTGAAATATCTTTCTTCCTTCCTCGCACAGTCAGTTCTGTTACAGTGTCCTCTCGCCCATCATCGCCCATCAAACCCTCTACACCAGGTTGAGTCCATCTCACCACAAAGCTTCTAACAGTGTGGGAGGAAACCGGCATGCTCACCTCTGTCAACCTGCCACTGCCGGTGAACATTGAGTGCACAGACGACTTTGTTTCGTGGTTTCAGGGATCCGGCCGGCTGCCGACTGCACTTGACGCATGGGTGGGGCTTGATAGTATAAGACCTGCCGTTCTGCGCCTGAACCCCACAAAGCTGGGGCTGGACTGTAGGTATCGCGCTATCTAGTGAGGCCCTCTGAAACTCTTCGACGGAGCTAACACGCGGAAGCATCCGGTTGAGCATCCCACCTGTCCATGATCGCCCTCGGTGAAGGACAACCCCAGCCAAACTCGAGAGATACAGTATCTGTAGTATCTGTCAGCATAGGGGGAATATTAGAGGGCCTGGAGGGCAAGAAGTTACCAAAGTAAAAGGAATGAGTGCATATGCTAGTCTGTCCTATTCTTAGTATGCAATGTCCGTGAGGTTGGCATGTGTACGCTGGATGGTTACATTGAGTGAGATGTGTCTGCACGGTGGTGGATGGATGGCCGATAAATCCAGCCTACTGGCATCATCAGGAGCAACATCAGCGACGCTCCCTCACAGGTGCTTACTGTGTGAGTTCAAGAATGGACCTACAACTTCCGAAAGGTACAGAGGGGCAACAGCGACCCTTGTGAGTTTTTTTGCTTTGTCGTTCAGAGCGTTCACGGCGATTCATGAGTGCTCAGGTGACATACTATACCTACCATACGCGGCGTATCGCAGCCCACCCCCAACTCTTACTTTGCACAAGTAGTATAGGGCTCTGTGTGTAAGGGTGCACAGTCCCTCAACCCCAAGCCCAACGCGGAACCGAACCCCAATTTCAGGCTTTAGCCCAAGCGCCTCCCCCCCTGGTGTGTTCGGTGCAGCCAATCTCGAATCCTGATGGCTGCGAAAGCTGGGGACCCATCATGCTAGCAATGCCGGGATCTTGATGCCCATCCCCTTCCACTACTATGAGAACCCACCTGTTTCTGCCACAGTCGGCGTCGCATGCGCATCTCACCCTTCCCACCACCACAACAATCCCACTGTCCCATCCATTACCCACTACCCACCAACCCGAGCAAGCACCAAGCAAAACGGCAGGGCAGGCTGGCAGAGCCACGGCCCCCATCCCCTATTCCAGGCATTCCCCAGGCGGCCACAGATGCCCATTCTCCAACAATCTCAATTTCACAGTCTCACCTCATTCCCTCACCCGCCAATCTCAACCATTTTCCAGGCCGCTGGCACTTTTGCGACTTTGATCTGCTCAGTGACTTGGGCACTTTTACGGCAGAATCCAAGCATAGCAATTGTCCGTTTCATTGTCGACACCAGGAGTAATTAGTGAATCCAATTTTTACTTTCTACTCTTTTCTTTTCCCATTTTTTCCCCCTTCACAACTACTAGCCATAGCAGCGATCTTATCTCGACTTCCTCCTCGGTTATCGTCCTGCGACGGTCGGGCAAACAAAGCAACGCATCCGTCTTTGCCGCGCACGACTGCGACGGCGCAACACGTCTAAAGGTCAGTGAAAGTCGACGTTCACGGCGTTAGCAGCGATCCGACCTCTCCCCCGACGGAGCATAGGATTTGGGACTGGGACTGGGCCCGGGAGCGAGGTGGCCCGCCGTGCCAACGTGGTTGTGTGGGTACCATCTTCCTGTTCTCCAGCTTGACTTGGCCTGGCTCGGTTCTGGCTTGGTTGGCCTCGTGTTGGTCCCGGTGCTGCACTCGACACCTCCCTCTCCTGCTCCCGCTCCTGGCCCTGACCTGATCTGATCTTGATCTGGTCGCATTGCGATTACTGCCTCTCACACCCCCTTTTCCTCACTCGGTGAATACCTACCTACCTACCCTTCGTGTTGCTGACCTTTTTCCCTCCTCGACACGAATAGACCGCAACCAACCTGCGTCTTTCTTCCTTCTTTCTGCTCTCTTCCTCACCTCTGCGTTGCGACAGAACCGTGTCGCGAGTGAAAGGACCGTCTCTTTGGCTGTTTTGGTAAGTCGAGCTGAGCTGAGCTGACGCTGAGCTGAGCTGGTTTGATTTGATTGATTCACTTTCTCACCCTTGACGGCCGCCCGCCCCAGGTGCACCTACTGCACGTTTCCTTCTTGTTCTCCCTCGTCCCCTTCCCAACCCGAACCAAGGCTTGCTTGCCTTCTCCAAAGTGCAAAGACGAGACGACGCGGGACGGGACAGTAAGTGAGCGTGAGCTTGTTGAGGCCAGCTCCCGCATGTTGCAGCGCAACGCAGCAGCGCTCTGGTTCATTCATTCCACTGCATTCCAGCCACACTCAAATCACCATTCCCGCCCATGTACTCGGGAATTTGATTTGGGGAGGCTCGCCCTCTCCTTCTTGTCGCCCTGCGCCGTCCCTCGTCTCGCCTCTTACACACCCTGGCTCTGATTTGCCCTTGCCCCCAACCAGCCCGCCCAACCCGCCTCTCCGCAACCAACTTGAACCTTGGAACGCTGCACAAACAGTCGCTCACCTCCCCCATTCCGTTCTTCCGTCTCCGTTGCCTCCAAAGGGTCAAACACTTGTTGTCGCAAGCAATCACGGCTTTTCACTCCTCTCCCTCTTCTCCCCTGCGCCGCCACACCTCACCATCGTTCGACCTTCATTCACCTCAACCAGCCAAACGCTAACCCAGCATCGCGACAGTGTAAAATCAGTCCAGCTGATCACTTTCGGTGTATCTACACATTCGCGCATCTGTTACGTGCTTCTCATTACGAGTTGCGCAACATCGCGAGGCTTTCGGTAGCTCTCGCGCAATCCTCTCCGTCGAGTTCTCGACGATCGCCTTTTCTGAAGGTGTTCTGACGCGTCTCGTTTTCCCACTTCCTCGATTTGGCCACGTCCTTTCCGACAGGCCCACATCACCAGCCCGCTGCCCTGCGCTGCACCTGCACTGTACTGCGCCTGCGCTGTGCCCCTGCCCCGGCTCAGCCTGCCTGTGCCTGCAAGCTCCGACCATCCGACCTCGCGACAGCACCTGCACTGCAGCCAAGGACCACGCTAGCGTTTTAGCGTCGTTTCTGATCCCGGTTACGTCAGCCTCGTCGCAACGACAGCAGTTGCCTAGCCACCGGGCACGCCACAACCCAACCGACGACGGCCAACGGCTCAACGTCGCGACAACTTGTCATAAACCTCCGTCGCAACCTACCCAGCACCTCGACGGCAGCTGCCTAGTGTTCGCACGAGGGTCACCGACTCCTCCAGAGACCTGCAGCCGGTCATTTAAAAGCCCTTTGTTCTGACCGCGCGGTTCGGACTGGGGCTTCTCTCACCTTCCATCATCTTCCTCATCGCCACCGCCACCAGCCTCAAGTTTTGATCATGTCCGGATTCCGCTTCTGGAGCTCTGGCTCACAGACAAAGGAAAACGTCGAGTATCAAGAAGCCATGCGAACCCCACAAGACGCCCTCAGCCTGGCAAGCAGCCCGCACCCACCCAAGAGAAAGGCGTCCAGCGACGGCGGGGATGTTGAGGATACGGGGTATAACAGCGCGAAGCGACGCAGGACAGACATTAATGTCGCGACTCCTCCGCAGACTCCATTCACACAGCTGTGTCAGGAGTTTCCCCCGTCACCGTCCGCCTCACCCAAAGAATCTCCTAAGGTTACTGATCGCATAGTCGGTATCATAAATCAGCAGTTTGGAACTGAGATCCTACTGAGACATGAAGAACTGCGTTTCATCAACCAGGAGCTCGCGAAATGCCAGGTCGCGTTGGAACAGCTGCGCCGGTGCCACCTGATCCCCTACCCAACAACCTGCCCTACCCCACAGCAGATGCTGGACATCGTCGACGGAAAGGTTCCAGCTGTTCAGAGCGAGAACGATGGGCCTATACCGCAATGGGCTCCACCGTACGGAGTGGTGGATGGTCCCTATGCGCGTCATTATGCCAAGTGGCTCATTCCCGACCCCAAGTTTGACGGCCAAGTGCCTGAGTGGCAAGTCGTTCCGGCCGCGTCCCGGCTTGTCGAAGGGCGGTCGACGAGGAACAGCCAGTGCGAGGGTATGACTATTGGAAAACGGGTCGCCCGCGGCCAAGTCGCCCAAAAAGCCCCAGCACCGGTGGTCGCGCCCAAGACCAAGGGACCGTGCATCCTGAAGAGGAGCGACGGCGTCACAGTGAAGCTCTTTTGCCATCTTGAGAAGAGCGATGGCACGAGATGTGACAGAGACGATTTCAGCAGCACACAGGGCTTCATCAATCATGTGCGCATAACACACAAAAAGGATTTCAAGTCTCACGATGAGGCTGCCTTTTTCTGCGGTGTTCCCGTCACAGGCGACGAGAGCGTCCCGGTCCGTACTGAGGAGAAGGCAACCGGTCTCCAACCTGTCGTCCAAAGCAGCGGTGCTGTTCATCCTCTGACGCGCCAGGACGCAACAACTGAGAATGCTTACAAGACTATCCTCCAGCGCATTGATGAGTCGATCAATCTATACACTCAAGGCAAATTGCCTGGTGTCACTGGTATCCCCGGTGCCATGTCTCGTGTCCATCCTGGAGGCGCTCGCAAGTCTTGGGAACGTTTCGTGGGCTCGTCCACGACTCCTTTCCTGTCTCAATTACTACAAGGACGAAATTTTGACGTCGATCTCAGGTCGCGCGTTGAGGATGCAACGAGCATGGTGGATGAATATGATGATGAGGATTCTGATGAGGAATATCTTGAACACATGCCGGGTGATACCACAGACTCCGAGGACTGGTCGTCCATGCCTGCTCGTGGTTTTGGCATGCGGCTCCCAGCTCGATCAGTCCCTACAGCTGCCGCCACCGATCCAGGGGCGACAAGCAGCAAGGGCCGATCGTCCCATCTGCCTCCGCTCTCGACAGCACCTGACCCCCCGTCCGCATCACTGGCTACAATCGATGAAGATGCTTCGAGCGTGGGTGACAACAATATGATGGATGTTGACCGCAGTCCGAACACGGCAACCAGCAACGGAATGCCACCACTGGTTTTTGACGCCGATAGCGGGGATGATTCAGACGATCAGTCGTCCTCGGGTGATGCTTCTGACGCTGAGGCACCTAAAATCGCCGAGATCGATATTGAGGATGTTGACATGCAAGATTCCCTTGCGCCACACGCTGGCAGTACCAGTAGTGGTAGTCAAAAGAACGACGAGGCTAGGCACGTCAATATTGTGCCATCGATGACTGCCAAAAGCGCCGCCCGACGCAAGGCCTCTGCCCAACACAAGGCTAGACCTTGAGATGGCACGCAGGGTGTTCCTGATTGATGTTGCCCGACTCAATTTGTGAATGCGTCTTCTAATCTACCGGCGGACATGCGCCGGGAACCCTTTTTTCCAATCGATTCAGACTTTCATGCTCACGACCGTTCACGTATACCGATTTTAGTACAACCTTTTTTTTCAGCGGCGTTGGAATTCGGGCTGGCTGGCCCTCAGGTCGAGACTTGGCTGTCTCATTGTACACCATCAACACAGCTGAAAAGCAAAACATCGAATCGCCACTGTTGGAAGGCAGGCACTTTGTGAGAATGGAAAGAAAGAGCCCTTGAAAGACAATAGAATTAGACTCGGGTTTGCGGGGAAATGTTTTCAAGTAGCCTGCTTGTTTTATTACCCAGTGCATACCACCATAGCCGCATGTACACACGACGAGACGAAGATGATACCACAAGAAGAATAAAGTTCAGCGCTTTCCCCAACTTTTTGAGATGCATCTTGTGAACTCATGCTTCAATGTGCTTGTGATTTGATGACCTAAAAGTCGCCCACAGGTGGTTAGACTGCCTCCTGCCTGGGCTTTCCGTACCTAGGTGGGGGGGGGGGGGCGTGCAATTGGCCCAGCCTTGTCATCTTGCCTCACTATCGTGTCTCGTCACTGGGAGCTTGCAGTTCCCAACTGTTGTGGGAAGAGTGGAGCAGCATATCGTCGCGATTACCCTTTCCAGCCGCGAACGACGAGACGGTGAGCTGAGTTTCAATGTCCGACGCTTTGGTGCGCCGGACGTATCCTGCAGCATGTTGTCTCGCCTTCGCCGTTGTTCATTTCACTCCCAAGCTTCGTTCTTTGTCAACCGAACGCGAAAGCCATTGCTGAAAACCAATCGAGAACCGGTATCACTGCACCTGGTGGAGTTTCCTGCAATGTGCCTGACATGAACTCGCACCGTCCACAAATCAGAATGAAGCGTTTGGATGTGAAAATTGCCAATACTGCTCGGTCGTACACATCATGCCCATTGGATCGACGTTGTCCTTGTGAACACCTAGGTACAAAGTCATGACCCCAGGAGGGCTATTCATTGGTTCGAGCACGTGGTGATGTATTATCGCTGCGAAGGTTACTGTTGACCCGCATTCCGTACCTGCAGGAGGCCTTTTTGACTGATACTCAAATAGGTATATTGACTCACTTCTGACGTCCTAGACAAACGTGAGGTCGATGCATGGGAAAAAGGCTTCCCTTGCAGAAGACAGATAGACGTCTTCAACATAAATACCTACCCAAGTATCCTGAGCGCGCCCTCCGGCCCATTTATGTATCCACACGAGATGTACACCAACAATGAAGCTTGGCTTTGGCGTCAATGCTAGATAGTTTCCATCATCTGTCAGCCATCTTTTCTGGAAGTCTTTTCTGTGGATTCCTCTTGTCTGTATTGAGTGGTCTCAGCATTCGCTCGATCGAACATCATAACCACAGCAATATGGGCAGCGTCACTCCGACCGAACCCTTGGGCTCAGCACCCATCGACGGTCTCGGTAACCAGGCTCTTCTGGACAAGATCGACAGACTCCGAGAGCTCAACGTCGGTGCCATCGTCTCATTACCTCAGCTCGTGGTTGTAGGCGATCAATCCTCCGGCAAGAGCTCGGTCCTCGAGAGCCTCACCGGGTTCTCCTTCCCTCGCGCCGCCGGCCTGTGCACCAGATACGCCACGCAGATCACCTGTCGCCGAGAGTCTCACCGCAGCGTGGTGGTGAGCATCATCCCGCGGCCCGATGCGGATGATGCGCTCAAGGCGAGGCTGCGCAAGTTTCGGCGGGTCGTGGACGAGATCAACGGACACGACCTTGTCAAGATCTTTGAGGATGTGAGTCCCGACAGAAGAGTGGAGTGACGACTATCTTGGTCCGTACTAATGAAGACTGCCCAGGCAAACCACGCTATGGGTATCCGCCCTCCCGGCACTTCCAGTGCTGACGCGGCTGCTGAACTTCAAGAGGACGATGGGTTCATCACCTTCAGTGAGGACATCTTGAAGATCGAGATCAACAGCCCCGACAATCCCGCTCTGACGGTCATCGACGTTCCGGGGATTTTCCGTACACCTACCCCAGGCCAGACGACCGACACTGACATCGACCGGGTGACGTGCATGGTGAAGTCCTACATGAAGGACTCGAGGACGATCATCTTGGCTGTCATCCCTTGCAACGTCGACATCGCGACACAAGGGGTCCTCAAATTGGCGAAGAATGGCGACCCGCACGGCTCCAGGACGATGGGCGTCTTGACCAAGCCCGATCTCGCGCTCGAGCGGGCCACTCAGCAGACCGTCATCGATCTCATCCAGGGGAAGCGTCAGGATCTCAAACTCGGCTACTGCGTCGTCAAGAATAGGGGTGCCGATGACGAGGACTCTACGCTGAAGAAGCGCAACGAAGAGGAGAAGGCGTTCTTCTTCAAGGACCCCTGGTCGGCTGTTGTGTCGTCCAACCGCGTGGGGATCCTCGCATTGCAGAACCGGCTGAAAGGCCTGCTCATGGATATATCCAAGAAAGAGTTTCCAGTTGTGAAATCAGGTACGTATTGGAGCAAACCAGTTGACATGAGCCTGATTTGGGCGTGCCTCTGGGGGGGGGGGGAGTGTGTGGTCTCTGCCTGATAGAGTTGCTGATGCTCAATTCATAGATATCCAAAAGAGACTTGCGGACTGTCGAAAGAAGTTATGGCATGGGAGCTTCAAGAAGTGACGAGAAAGCCCAGAGAGGCTATCTGGGAAATCTCGCCGCAAGCTACGGCAAGATCGTGGACTATGCACTCAACGCCTACTACACCGAAGATACGATCTTCAATGAGCGAGCGGAGATGAGGCTTATCACGAGGGTCATCGAGCTCAATGAGGTGTTCACCGACGTCTTCTCGCAAAGAGGGCATACCTGGTACTTCGAGCACAGCGAAAGCGCGCCGGAGCAAAGGCCACAGCCTAGCTTCAAGCTCCCTGTAGCACAGCCGGACTTGGTCGACATCATCGTCACCGAACGGTTCGGATGCCCCTGCCCTTCCACTGACTCTATCATTGAACACATAGAGTCCACATTCAAGAAGAGTCGGGGTCCTGAACTGGGAACCGTCAGTTGAGAATATTTGACACAGCCCTTGTGCCGTACGAATCATGCTAACGTCCCTCAGTTCGGCGGGTCTCTACTCGGGACCATCTTCAAGGAGCAATCCAAACGCTGGGGAGGACCTGGTTATGTCTCATGTCAGCGAGGCCATCATCCTTGTCCACCAGTTCATCCTCGATCTGCTCGATCACGTCGTCCCCGACAAGCAAGTGATGAATGGGCTATACGACAACGTCCTGCTCGATAAGCTTCAGGCGTCTTACAGGCAGGCCATGGACCATGCCCGCTTCATCCTCCAGATCGAACGCGAGGGCAAGCCCATCACGTACAACCGCCACTTCAACGCCGAGGTACAGAAGAGCCAGATCGCCCGCCTCAACAAGAGCATCGACACCATGGACATCAAGGAGAAAGACGGCGAGCACGTCGTGGCCGTGGAGGCGATCAAAGCTGGCTTGAACGTGGACAAGTCGAACCCCGAGCAGGTACGAGAGTACTTGCATGACATCCTCCAGAGCTACTACAGGGTCTCCGCCGAGCGATTCGTGGACGTCATCTGTCAGCAGGTTATCGATTACTTCCTCTTGACCGGAAAGGGGAACCCTCTGCACGTCTTCAGCACGGAGCTTGTGTTCGATCTCAATGCGGACACGCTGGACATGGTTGCCGGCGAGGATCAGGTCACGAAGCAGGAGAGGGAGGTACCTTACATGCCTTTCCAATATCAACCACTATCACCCACCATCACCCACCATTACCCACCGTCACCTACGTCACCAAGCTAACGAAGGGTTAACCAAGTTAATCAATCCAAGTACAGCTTTAAACAGCCACCCACATACGTATACGTTAAATTTAAAAGAAAGCTTTAGTTCGTCGTAAAAAGCAGCGAAAGTAAGTTGGAAAGGTAGCAACACTAAAGCAAACAGACTACATTTAAGCGCTAGCCCAGTATATGCCTTTTATAAAAGATATTATATAGCTTAAAAGGCCATTTTTGCTCAAAGGCTGTCATTAATTAAAAGGCTACCTTAAGTCTAAAGGCTAATTCGTTAACAAAAAGCAGCCCTATATAGCTAATCTAACCTTAATAGACGAGATATCTTAACAAACAAGTCGTCAGAGTAGATAGATCATCATAGTGACTAATTTTGAAGTTGGAAATCTATTATGCGAGTATGAATCTATATTTCTTGCAATGGCAGTCACTATGAGAGCCTTTGAAATCCCGCAGAGCGCGGTATGGGAGCGCCTTGCTAGGGAGATTGACAATCTGCAAGCTGCGATGACAGTGCTCCGTGGGTACCTAGCCAGGTCGATCGCAGCGCACGTCTTGGCTCTTCGTGCGTTGGGATGTCCGCAGCACAAATTGTCCGTCTCCTCCACGCAGGTTGTTGGCATTCCATCATTTTAAGCAACGACACAGCTGCCCCGTAGCGGCGGTCCGCCAAGGTCGATGATGATGTTTGGAATATAGAGGCACTCGGGTTCTACTGGAGCCATATCAGACTGCGTTCATAGAGCAAGAGAACGGATATTCCCAGGGCAGATTTTGGATGTCCCAGGGCAAGTGGAGTGAGTCCCCTGCGATGGCTGCAACTGATCAACAGCTCCACCACCTCCCCCCCCCCCTCAAATTGTTGCAATTGCCACCTGGGCATCATTACAGCTTTAATACTTCAAGAGGTATCGCTTCAAACTTTCAACTACTTACCTAGGTAACCAAGTCAACCAGTCAGTTAGTCAGTAAACTGGTTAATCCGTCACTTCACAGGTTGGATTATCAGTCAACTGGTCTGTCTATCAATCAACTGGTCTGTCTATCAGTCAACCAGTCAGTCAATCGGTCATTTGGTTGGTTAATTTGGGCCTCTGGCAGCCGTCGCAATCCTGCAGCTATAACGCTACCTACTTAGGCAGTGACAATTCAATATTCAACCCACTTGCCCTGGGACATCCAAAACTGGCCCTGGCAATATTCATTCTCTAACGCAATCGTCTGCGTATGCACAGTGTATAGGCGTACAGGCTGACTTTCTCAATTTTACATCAAGAAATGCCGCGATTGCAAATCAGCTCGACAGTCGACTTCCAGCTGTAGGGTTTCATTCAACAACTTTGATTGTTAGGCGGCTCTCATTGTGGAAATGTTCGGGGTGATCTACTTTTGGGACTCGATGATTTTTCTTCTTCCAGTTTCAACAGTACACTCACAGCCGATACTCGAAAGCGTCCATCGAGTCGCTCGGTTCTTCTCCTTCCACCAGGATCGGCAAGTCGAAGGGAGACAGAGCGCCTCTATCGAAGAGAAAGGAGGTATTCCTCGCTCGAGGGCTCCAGAATAGCCAGTCAAGATCCCTCGGGAACAAATGCCCGTTGTTGAGCCTCTCGAATGCCAGACTCCCCCAAAACATCTCGAGTGAGCCCTTCTCCTTGGGCGCCCTCGCGGATCTTTTGGGTCGTAGGAACATGTCCAACCTCTTGTCGTCCGGTACGAAGTTGACCAGTTTTGTAAAAGCCAGCACCATCCTCTCATCCAGTTTGGCCTGCTCGATGATCTCTGTCATAATAGCCCGCACCAGACTTGTTCCGTTTCCACGGCGTCGATGTTCCTCCTCGACGTAGATATTCTGAAAGAGGACAAGCCATGCATCCGTTTTCCACAATGGCCCCTCTTCCTCCAGTAGGTCAAAGTCCGGGTCGAACTGCCGCCAAAAGAGCACGCCCTTCTCCGCATCGACTTGGTCGCGATCTGGTCGGGGCCGGTCAAAGATCTCCCTCACGAGGCTCTGCAGGTCGTCGAGTCCGTCGTGTTGTCCCAGCGAGACACCTGCGTGCTCCAGATGCTCCAGCTTGAGCAACAAAGCGCTGCACCGTCCTTTGCCCTCGAGAGTCGCGTTCAACCTGAACAAGGGGCGAAAGGCAGCGTCCGGCTCGACACATCCCGCATCATCGCATCTGTCTTTCGCGTCTGCAACTGTGGTCCGTCCATCGAGGTACGGAAGAACTTCGACATGTGGCTGGAAAGGGCCGGGATCCAGGGATCTCCTTTCATTCACAGAAGATGGGCGCTCGTAGTGAGCCATGAGTGACTCGGGGAATTTGATGAGTAGGTGGTATCAATGTGGTTCGGGAATGAGCCAACCTTGGGAAAGTCGTGATGACATGTTATGCACACGCACAGAGAACGCGTAGTACCGCGCTGATATTATTAGAGTTGCGGCCGTGTTGGTGCATGGGGGTATCCCAACCCGTCGCTGTTGCAACGCGGCACAACTCTATATTACCGGTCCTATTCCATATGTGACATCAGCTTCGCAATCCTCGTGCGCATCTCGCGCCTGTGACTGCCAGGCTCTCATGTCCCTCCCAAAGCGTGACTGCGTATTTTCATACCCTGAACTTCAAGCATCCAGAGGAACTCGTGGTTGTCTGATCGAGAGGCGTCCGGCCTGATCTTATGAAAAGCCGTGCCGGCACAATTCGAGACCGCTGAAAATCGGGGTTGACAGGTTGTAATTAGACACTAGCAAGACTCACTACGTACTGCAGTGTATGACATATCCGGTAGCTAAGCATTACCCGATGCTGAACCATGCTTCCTCATCTCTCCACGACACCGCCACAGCTTCCTCCCGAGCGATCACAAGATTGCTGCAGCCACGCCCGCAACAGCGGCCATCACGGCACCTGCGCCCTGGGCCAGGTGGGTGGCCGAGTTGGCAGTCGACGAAGACGACGAGCTCGAGGACGTCGCGGTCGAAGTGCCGGTGGTCTCAGGCGCGGTTGAGACGCCGGACACAGCAGCACTGGTGGCGGTGGCCCTGACCGTGTTGGTCGTCGAGTACTGGCTCGCGAGGGCGCAGTACTGGGAGACCAGGCCCGTGTACGTTGACTGACGTGCGTCGCCTGGGCAGTTGTTGAAGCACTGTGGTTGTGAGAAGGGCATCGTCAGCATATGTCTATGTTGATGATTGATCTCGAAGGAGGAGATGGGAAGGCCTTTGCTCTCCCCCTCACCAGGCCGGGGCAGGGAAAAGGAACGCACAGTCTCAATGGCCTGGTATGCAGCACACTGGCAGGAATAGTCCTGTGAGCCGCAGGCTTGCTGTTTCGCCGTCGTGCTGTCAAGACAGTTGTCCACGATGTAAGCAGCGGCGCAGGTCGAGGATGACGATGCAGCGGTCGTGGTGGTGTCCGCGGCCAGGACGGCCACGGGAGCCAGAAAGGCGGCGAAGGAAAAGATGGCGGCCTTCATTTTGTGTGTTGTTTTGGTGGTGATAATTAGAAGACGTGCTGTTCCGTGCAACGTAAGAGCCTTGGTGATGCGAACAATGAAATGCTCCAAGCGAAACAACCGGTGAACTGTTGCTGTTGTGGATGTTGGAATGTGCGGTAGATGGGATGATGGGACAAGTTCGAATCAGCGAGGGACTGAAATCAACAATAAACGAGAGGCAATGGTTACCCAGGTGCTCCGTGGGAAACTAGCAACCGCGAAGCACGGAAAATCTGTAGACTGAGCAGCAGCTGAGCGGAAGCAGAGGAAGGAGGAGGGCGGCCAAAAGTAGAATACGAGAAGGTTATATTGAAGCTTAATCAAAACAATGCCGGAGGGTCCCCCCGGTACATTCCCGGGACGAAGACTGCAGTGGGCATGGGAAGAACGACCTAAACCCCAGCCAAGGGTCCACTGCAACAGGCAATCGATGGCCCGGAAAAATAAAGTTGAGTACCATTGGTGTGGCCCTTTTTAGGGCGAGTGAAGATACTATGTATGGTGCGCGACAGTGCTCACATGGAGGAAAACCCTGTTTGGCTGAAAACGCTGGGGTAGATGTAAAATTTGACCCAAGTTGGATGATGCTGAAAATGCACCAGCTCGAATCGTGAATAGTGTATACCTATAGGCGAACCCCCAGACAGTAAACCAGACAGTCAACCAGTCTCCCAGTCTCCCAGTCTCCCAGACAGTCTTCCAGTCTCCCAGAATTCCAGACGGGCCCCCAGACGGCCCCCCAGACGGCCCCCCAGACGGCCCCCCAGACGGTCTCCTAGACAGTTGACCAACAAAGGGAATACAATAATAAAAGCTAGGAAAAAAAACGACATTAATACTTTGGTTGACTGTAACTATTTGGGGGATTGTTTAGTGGACTGTCTGGGGGTCAGGCTATAGGTATACGCTATTCACAATTTGAGTTAATGCATTTGCATATATTACCTCCTCTGTACAACTGCTTACACTGGTGGGGTGGTCATAGTGAAAATCAGAAGTAGGAATGAGCCCATGAGCATGGCAACCATGGAGTGCAGATGGTGCTGTGGGAATGAGAGTCGGGAGTCAGAAGTGACAATGAGAGTGATCACTCGTGATGGCTTCGTGTGGGCTGCCGCGTGACGCGCGAAAGCTCGGGTCGGGGTGCGTAAGGAGTACCTCGGTACGCGTGCAGCTGGAGCGCGTTGTTGTGGCAGTAGCCCGCCGGCTCGTTCTGGATCTAGAAATTGTTCGGGCTCGTGATGCGCTGCTCCAACCATGGGCTGGGACACTGAAGATCCTCGCCGACATGCCATTCATCGTTGTCGAGGTCGCATGCATCTCGGCCGGGAAACGATACGGAGTAGCGCGGTAACCTTGAAATTCAGAGGCGCCCTGGCAGGCCTGGTCAGGTGGACCCTGCCCAGATTAGATCTCAAGCCACTTAGGCAGATGCAAATATTATTTGTTTCGAATTGACGAGTCCAACTGATCCTCTTTTTTTTTGGGGGGGGGGGTGCAGACATCCGCTTCAGTCCAGATCTGAATTCAATTGCGAGCCAGACTTGTGGCGTTTGCACCGGAAGCTTGCAGTCTGGTTGGGGGGGGGGGGTTTGAGGTGCATTGCAGCAGCTACGACGCACGATGTGAACACAACGTCTGCACAGCCACGAATACGCATGTACCGTAGTAGCGGTTGACGGACTGGCTCGTAATGTCCGCTGGGCAAGCATGTCTTGACATCGACTCGCGCAGTCGTGATGTGAGCGTCTCAACGATGGAATGATGCAGTACCGGTATGCTGGGTCCGATCCGATCACAGGGTTCCCTCCTCGAGGATCACTCCCCTTCCACAGGCTTGGACTTCCTCAGCTCATCTTTCAGGTCGGCGTTCTCCTTCTCCAGCTGCTCGACCTTCATCTCTAGGTCCTCCATCTGCTCGCTCGCCCCGACGGACATTTCCTCGATGATCTTGACGAACCGCCAGAGACGCAGGATGATGACAAGCGATGCAACCTCTTCGACGACGCCGCGGGTAAGAACGTCGATGAGGAAGCTGGCGATGATGATCAAGGCGTCGAATATGTGGAACCAGGATTTGAGATAGCTTGGCACTTGTCAACAGAGTGCCACTTGTCGAAAAGAACCTCGGAAGTGGTCAAATTGAGCGAAAGGGGAGGACACTCACTCGATACCAAAGGCCCACAGGCAGAGGATCAACTCGACCAGGAACAGGCAGGAAAAGACGAGACCGGCGTGCTCGAGGGCTTCGCGAACCTCGGGAACCCATTGATCATTCTTGATCCTACTGTCGCAGTCGATCAAGGCGATCATGATATCAGCCAACAGGCAGGAGACATCGAGGGCGACGAGAGCCAAGATGAAATAGTGCTTCTGCTTGGAGACGAGCAGACCTCGACACTGATGTTGCCGCTTGTGGTAGGCGCTGACCATCGGGCTCGGTTCCTCCTGGTTTGTCTCATCCTGGCCTGATAGGAGAGGCTGCTGCTCGTGGTCCTGTTCCATTCTGGTTTTCGAGATCAGATTAGAGTGTATGGGTTCCTTTGGCTTTATAAAGTGACGGTCGTTGGTAAAAAGTCACTAACGGTAAGGCTGGATAATATCGATGCCAAATTTGAGCTTTCGTGGAGTGGAACAAGACAGCAGGGACGAGCGAGGCTGCGCCTCTGAACGACCAGAAAAAAGCAGCTGAATCAAGCTTTGAGCAGATAAGAACAGGTTAGAGACGTGAAGTGGCCCCGACCAGGAATCGCTTTAAACGCGATGCAGTGTTGAACGTGCCGACAGCCGGAAGCCCAAAACGGGGTCGACAACCTCAGATGCAGCATTAGAGAGGAGGTCGTCTCGTAGAACATTGGCGCACACCGTGTACGCCTTGACACGCATGTACCTAATCAATGCAGAAGTCAAGCCAGTCTTGAATACAATGCGCTCAGAAATTGCATCAAGATTGGATCAATCGAGCGGTTGATGAGGCATCTTCGTGTTGCGACACCGGCTCAAGCTGAGAGACCCTGAGAATGTGGGGTTCTGTTCACTGACTTGAGTATCGTGTCAGTGCGTGATTGCCGAGCTGATCTATTGTCCAACACTGGATATCTGGATATCTACCTCGATACAGAACACCTGCACAATAAGAACGCACAGAGTAGACAAAGTAGCAAGTGATGGCACCACGACGCGTGAATTCAACAATTAGGCACTCATTTACCTCAGCAGTCTCGGCAGTTAATAGTAGAAGAAGAAGGGGGGAATGGTCGTGGACTGGATGACTCAGCCGGTGACCAGGTACTTGGTACTTCGTACTATGGCAGGTCATCGTCCCTGACCCGCTGGCGGTCCAGCTTGCAACCATGCAGTTTGGAGTTTGCCCCGCCGCGGATCAGCCGGTGACTCTATTCAGACCTCCAATCTTCTTCCCCTTGCCATCCCTCGAACCACCAGCCCGCGGTCTCCTGCGGATCATCTAGGTCTACTCTTGCGGTAGACCGTCCATCGCGCTGCTGCTCAGCATTTTCGGTCATCACCTCCGATAGATGATGCTCTTGTGACTTCCAATTTCCAAAGGCTGATGCTATCAGCGACGTCATCCCATCTGCGCGTTCGTCGACCTGCTTAGCGTGTCTCGTTGTGCCTGCGCTTCACCAGCAACCGCATCGACCGGAGGTGCCTGCGACGATACCTGATCTGCCGAGGTACTACTGAGTGCCCTCGCGGTGGCATCTTCGAGTCTGTCCCCTAGACCTGTCACACCCGAGTATTCTTCATCTCGACCGTCTCCTTCCTTTTGGTGTTTCGACCATCTCATTACCCGTGGCGTTTAATCGTGTTCTCTGGAAGGCTCCGGTTTGTACTCTACGCATGTCGGGTGTTGACGACGACGTGATGATCTGATGGCTCGTCAGTTTGAGAACATTCTTCTAGAATATGACGACTCCGTCCGGAATCGGCGGGAAGTCTTCGGCGACTCAACCCTCCTCGTCCCACAGCACCCCTTACACCCCAAACACCCCATCGAGCTTCGAATCGAGCCGCCGCTCGACACAGAATACCCCATCGAACCCGATCGCAACGCCCAGAAAGGGTCAGGGTCAGAGGAAGCAACACCGAAACCAGAAAAGGCCATCATACAGGGAGGACGAGGACGACATGGCTGAGATCAGGGCGATCCGTAACGCGTCCAGTCGCCGTGGACAGACGTCAATCACCCACCTGCTGAACTACTCCACCCCTCGTCCTCACTTTGAGAACCACCACCATTCTTATAATCGAAATTACCGACGCAATCCCACCTGGGGACCCGGTTCCGGTTACCATGCCGCCGATAAGGCTCGTTACGTGCACGCCAACTATCGCTTCATCGTGTCTCCCAAGGGCGACTACTCCAAACAGGCTGTCGATGCTGACGAGCACCTTGACTGGGCAGATGTTCTCCAGGTCTTGGCCTCGGCTGAATCTCAGGCTGCATCCTGCCCGATTTGCCTCTCCGAGCCCGTGGCGCCCAGGATGGCAAGATGCGGCCATATATTCTGTCTTCCCTGCCTGACTCGGTTCATGCAGACGAGCACCAGTGATGAGCCGACTGCAGCTGAGAAGAAGCAGCGCTGGAGGAAGTGTCCGATCTGCGACGACACTATCTACCTGTCTGACACCCGGCCGGTGCGGTTCTATGCTGGTCAGGAGAGCCCATTACCACGACCCGGCGATGATGTCGTGCTGCGGCTCATGATGCGTTACGACAAGTCAACATTAGCATTGCCTAGGGAAGGAGGAGCCGAGGTGTTGAACTCTGGGGACGAGATCCCCTGGCACTTCGCCGCCAACGTCTTGGACTACGCGAGGATGATGCGAGGTACTACAGAGTACATGACGGAAGAGTACGACCGCGAGATCGAGGACCTGAGAAAGCAGGAGAAGGAAGACGAATTGTTGTTCAACCAGGACGACGAATGGACGCAAAAAGCCATCAAGGCCATTGAGGCTGCCAAGGAAAAAGTGAAAGATCTAGGGGAGGTCCAGGTCGCCCTGGCGGAGGCATCTAAGAATGCCGGCTCTAGTCAGCCTCGACAGTCAGATCACGATTTTTATTTCTACACCTCGCCTCCACATCTTTACCTCTCACCACTCGACATTCGAATCCTCAAGACAAAATACGGCTCTTTTTCGCAATTCCCTTCGACCTTACTGCCAAGAGTCGAGCATATATCCACTGGCAATACCGTCGACGATGCCATGCGAAAGCGAGCAAAGTATCTCGGTCATTTACCTCGCGGATGTCTCGTGTCATTTCTGGAATGTGATTGGACCGACATAGTTCCAGAAGACACTTTGAAGGCTTTCAAGGACGAGATTGAGCGACGACGCAAGAGGAACCGCGAGAAAGAGATCCAAGAAGAGCGTGAGCGACTCCAAGCTGAACGTATAGAATCCGCAGCGTACCGCCGAGGCGCAGGCAGAACGAACTTCAGTTCGATGGGTGACTTCACTGTTAAGTTCAGTGCAGAGGCCGATTCGGATCGTTTGAACCTGGATGAATTCCAGCCTCTGGGCGCAGTGGCGACCACCCCTCCGAATCCGCGGCCTGGATTTACATCACTTGCATCAATGTCCACCAGTCCATCGACACAGAAGACTGTCTGGGGCACCCCGGCTCTGCCGCCATCACCTGGACTGGGCCCTGCTGAGCCTCCACCAGCAGTGGACGACGGCTGGCTGAAAGACGATCAGTTCATAGACTCCCTCGGGGCAGCAGAGCTTGCTGTTCAGATGGAAGCTCTCGGTGTGGAGAATTCTGCGCCCGAGGGACCGTCTGCCGGCACTCCTGGAGGCAAGGGCAAAGGCAAGAAGAAGCAGAAACAGAAGATCACATTGATGAGCACCGGTGGGAGAAGAGGCAACTGATATATGTTGGAGGCCATGGACTTGAACGTATGCTGAAGATCTCCGGATTCAGGCGCTGTGCTCCAATACTTCGCGGCATGATCTTCGGTGTCGTAGTACGGTCTCGTCATGTACAGAACATGTTCGGTCAATGGCAGGTCGTGATATGCATACCATAGCCGGTGAGATAATATCTCGAAACAGGATAAGACCCCGATTGTCTTGCAGTCTGTCGCAGACAGGTCGGATAGGCCATGTACATAGAATTTCCTTCGCTCAAAATGGGCGGAGTTGGGTCCTGATGAGAAACGTCACCCCGAGAATTACTTCAGCGCCCAGCAATATATCCTAGCCTGGAATCTGTAGGCACCAAGGCGGCACGGCATCTAGCAAACCAAGAAGAACAAACATCCAACTATCTGATGATGGGATCCGTCGACTAGACGCACCTGCGCCTGTTTCAAGAGCTTCGCAATTGGATCCCGCCACGAGGTGCACATGCAGGCCCGTAGAACGTTCTAGGACTGCGTCCTCTTCCGTAGACTCTAGGGGCATGCACTCGGGGGCAAAAGCTCCCGATGTAGTGCAGCGAAAGAAAAAAGGTTTCCACATTTTACGTCAAGTCAACGTCGACGTGCTGTACCTCAAAGCCCTAACTAAGGTCGCCGCAAGCCTATTGCATCATACCGGGCAGGTACGCCTTATGACATCACACTAGCTAAGCTTCGAATTGATATATCAAAGGGAAGGAGACAAATCGTGCGAGGAGGCTAGCGTTGATTCAATTATCCTCATAACACTGTCGACATTTGCAACTGCGAAAACCAAAAACGTGCCAACTCAAGAACTCCTCACCGACAATCCAAGAACGTCCGAGTCCCTTACAACTATCACATATCAATCAACATGGTCGGCAAGGCACCAAGTGAAGGCACCAAGGTTAGTCACTCATGTCCCGCCACTGTGACCTGTCTCCCTACAATGTCTAACACACGAACCCAGGTGACCCTCGGCGAACAAGCCCCCGTCGTCCGCGAAGGCGCCGGCGAGGTCGCCTCGGACTCCCTCGCGGCCGATTCCGTCAGCGCAGGCGGCGAGTTCGCGGGCAACCGCAACATCTCCGCGCCTACATCCACCAGCAACGACGCCGCCTCGCACAAGCCCCACGAGACGCCGCAGCAGGCGGCGGCGGCGGCGGCGGCAGCCAGCAGCGAGCAGGGCCAGGCGGCGCCCAGCTACGTCAACAGCCAGTTCGTCCGGGACGCGGGCGGCCCGCACGGCAAGAACATCACCGAGGACCCGGAGATGACGGGGCGGCCGGCCAAGTTCAACGTCGAGGTGGGCAGCGAGCAGGACCCGGGCAGGCAGGCCGAGAGGGATCTGCTGCTGAAGCAGACCAAGGGGGCGCCGGGGACCGGGGAGCGGCAGGTTGGTGAGAGGGGGGAGGACGAGCAGCCGTATGCTGCGCTCGGAGGGGAGACGAGCGCATAAAGAGCACAAGGAGTGTACTGTGTACTCGAATGAATTGACTTATTGAAGAACTTTTGAATGCAGGGTCCAAAGAATCACTCTTGAGTATGATCATGCACATGGCTGATCCGCTATCTGCTCCCTCCCTCTCTTTTGGGAGGGGCGGCCGGCCGGCGGCGTCAAAGAAGGAACATACCGATTTGACGATGACTTGAATGGGTCCCGACTCCGTGACAGCCTCAGTAATATTCTCGTGAGGTTTCTCCTTCACTTCCTGCGATGAAAGGCTTCATTGGCCACGCACTGAGCATCCATTGCTCCCACCCGTTGACAACCTTATACAAAACCTACGTCTGGAACTTAGTTGGCACGTTGTGCGTAATGCTGGTCGTCAGGACTTTTGCAGCGCGCATTCTCTCGACCACTCGCTCCCAAGTGAGATGAAACGAGATGATCCTGCCGTTAGTGTAGATTCATGTGCCATCGTTCCAAGAAAAAAATTGTTCGTAAACATGACCTGCAATTTCCTAAGCGTCTAAGCTACCGTAGTAAGAATATTGTGGCTTTTTGTTCCCTTCGCGGCGGCACTCAGCTCCTGGATGATCGGGTACCCGAGTGCACTGCTGACGAATTGGCAGTCTTGTGACAATACTGTGACTCAACCTGCTTGCGTACACATGTTGCCTGTGCAGCCAAGGCTTCCATCCGTTTTAGATTCCGAAAGTTGACAGGAGTGAACCGTGAAGTCACCGGAATCGGGAAGGGGACGTGAGTTGCTCCGGCTGTAGCCGTAAACGATACGTTGGGGTACCTGAGGCGACTTCTGCAGTGGCCGGGCACGCGGGATAGGTAGCTGCAAGCACTCAATCATAGCTCCCCGCCTGCCCCATCAGAGGCAGGCTGCTCCCTGTAACTACAGACGGGTGTGCCACTGACCAGCCTCCATTATTCGACGCGATAAGATGTCGGCGGCCTGGTGGTGACTGGCTTGCCAGGCACGACAGGGAAGCTCTGGGCGCTGCAAGTGCTTCCACTTCGAGAAGAACAATCCCACGGGCAAGTGACGGTCCTTCCGAGCTTCCTCCAACAAAACCTGGGAATTCTCAGCCACCATTAGATTGGCTTTGGAGATAACGAATTGACCGACACTTTTGCTCCTGCATCGGCTGCCCACGTACTTTTGACGTACGCTACATGAATGTCAGTCAGTCAGTTGCATCGAATACGTGCTCGGTCGCAAGAATTAACCTGAACAGCAAACCCTCAGACTTCGATCGACCTTGGGTGGAGCCGAACTCCAATTTACGAACCGTCATATCACACATTGTGCCTGGGCGCCGCCAACCCAACTAGGAAGCTTTCCAAGCTGACGCAAGGAGCTTTCTCGTCTTGTCCCAACCTTCTTCCTGGCTTCCTGACCCAGAACTCGAAATTCCGAACTTGAACCTCTCCTCCGACCTCGACCTCCAGATTCCTCTTTCTCTCCATTCGACGCCGCCCTCTCAATTACCCACTGCCAGCCAAGATGGTTTCCTACACGTTCAGATGGTACGTGCTGTCCACTCGCTTCCTCCATTCCACCAGGTCCAATCTCCACCCCTCCGCATGAAACTTGGACACGCCCCCCCCCCCCCCTCTTTGAAGATCCATTCATTCCTCCGGGCATCGTCGCAACATGTTTCGGCGCGCCGGCGACCGCGTGGTGTCGTGTGGCATTGCATGACATGTTCTAGCGTGGGCACGCCACGCGGACCCTCTAATGACTTGGAATGCGCTGTCGCCCTCGCATCATGTTGTCTCGGCGCAAAACGGACAACCGCAGCGACAGCGTCTACGCACAGGACGGAACAACCTAGCTAATATGTCTTCGCTGCACGCAGGGCGCATCCCGCCGAGGAGGTGTACGTCACCGGCACTTTTGATAACTGGTCCAAGAGTGAGAAGATGGAAAAGAAGGGCGACGCCTTCGTCAAGAGCGTTGAGCTGCCCGATACATCCGAGAAGATATATTACAAGGTAGGTCCAGTCCAGTCACCTGTCTGAGTTCCCTGCGGCCGTCCGCATTTGTCCCCTTTCAATTGATGCGCCCGTATCCCCCGCTCCTGCTCGAGGCCCCGTTTCGCGAAGCACAAGGCAAGAGAACGAGCCATGGACGAGTCGTTGTGGTCGATCTGCCAATGCGCATTTGTTGGGTGCGCCAATCCGGAGCGACGTCACCCAAGCCAATCGTTGTGGCCCGGCCCCGCCCCCAGACCGACGCCTGCAGCGGAGGGCCCGGGGCAGCTCGTGGAGGTTCGGATTACAAGGCGCGCATTCCGCCATGCGCCGCCCATCGTATGATCCACGTGAGCAAGCTCCATCGCGGCCGGGGCGGACCACGCGGATGTCTATATCAGCTATTTTAAGGGGACCGACCAAGTCCATCAAGTTGCCCGTCATCCATGAACCTTACGGCACCGGTCGAAGTCAGCAGTAGTTTTGCGCATGGACAAGGACCAGGCCGACAACGAGCCGTTTCGTTTCGGTTGACGCCACTCAAATGCCCTGGGGCAGATCATTGGCTGCTCAAATTGGCTTTTAAACGCCAGATGACAGCTTCTTCACGAATCGAACCAGCATCTGCCCAATTTCCACGCGCGAAGCGAGGCGAGGCGAAGCGCAAATCGGCCGCAAGTGCACTTCTTCGCTGTTCTTAGATCCGGAAGCCCCGACCGTTCCACCTATGACGCAAACTTATTTCGGTGTCCATCCGTTACACTCATTATGGAGGGCCACGTTCAAGTTGCCAGCTGCACTACGGATCTGGACTCAACGCATCTGCAAGTCAGGGGCGTAGAAAGTTCATGAGCAACTGTGCAGGCCTAGTCGCTCATTTCCTGGCAATCTGCCAAAAGAAGATGGCCAACTTCCGCGCGTGATTTGCCCTGGCCTATCCTCGGCAGCCTGGTGGAGGTCTGTCTGCGACGGTGGCCCCTTCATAACGGGCAGGCTGCCACCTGCTCATCTTGGTGTCCATGGCTCATTGCATTTCTAGACTTCGTCTCTCGAAACTTCTTCTTCCCGTTCCACACGTTTGTCACTCGTCACACTTGCTTCACTTGCCCTGTCATAGCTGGTGATATTTGTTTGGGTTGTGTACAAACTCACTGACTCTTTCACCCTTCCCCAGTTCGTGGTAGACGGTACCTGGACCGTCAATACTTCAGACGCCACCGAGAAAGACGAGGCTTCAAACGAAAACAACGTTCTGACCCCTGAAGCCCTCCTCGCAAGCTTACCCGCCACTTCTGCCATCATGAATTCTGTCGGCGCCGAATCGACCACGGCCCAGCTGGCCAAGGATGTTCCTCTAGAGAAGGACGTCAAGGACACGACCGAACAGAAACAGGAAGAGCTGCCGGGCACATTTCCCGAGACGCCAGCTGACGAGCTCAACAAGACTATAGGGGTCAACCCTCTCCCTGCCGCCGCTGGTGGGCTCAATCCGATCAAGCTGGCGCCAGGCGAGCCGGTGCCCAAGGACTTCCAGGCTGCCGATCTCAACTCTAACGTCAAGCTAGACAAGGAATCCTACGAGAAGAGTGATGCTCTGCCTGGTGTTGACCAAAGCGGTCTGAACGTACCGCCTGTTTCCGGCACTATGATCCCCGAGTCGAGTCTGCCCATGGGCAATGGTGCGGCCACCATCAACTCGGTTTCCGCCGACTCGACAACCGCTGCTTTGGCTTCTCAAGTACCAAAGGAGCCCAAGGCTCCTGGAGTCGTTGCGGAGAGCCAAGAGAAGGCTGATGTGAAGCCCGAGGCGAGCGCCAACGCGACGGAGCTTCAGGAGAAGAAAGAGGTCGAGGACGAGCTGAAGGAGAAGGTCCCCGAAGCACCTACCACGTCTGAAGGCACTGCTGGCAAGGGCACTGAGAAGTCCGAGGGCGACAAGACCCTCCTTGAGACCGCTGCGGCTACTGCTGCTGGCCTTGGCGCTACTGCCGCGGCCGTCGCATACGCAACCAAAGATAAGGCTGTTGAGCAGGCTGGTCAGTTGCCCGACACTGTCAAGGACAAACTGCCCGTCGCCGTTCAGGATACCATCGCCGCAAACCCGACGAACCAGGAGGCCAAGATTGAAGAGGTCTCGCCTGAAGTCCCTACGGAGGTCAAGGAGTCCATCGCCGAGTCTGGCAAGAGCCCAGAAGCTGCTGGCAACACAGCCGCCGTGGAGGAGAAAAAGACCGTTGAGGCTGAGTTATTGAAGGAGGTCAAGGCTGTGGAGCCGGCGAGCGACGGGACCCAGACTGGGGAGCCTTCGACAGCTGCGGAGGTGGCAACCAAGACCGAAGAGCCCGCGACTACGCACCAGGAGGCTCCACAGGTCGTTGAGCCTCCAGCACCAGCCAAGGACGTGCCCGAGACCACTACGCCTACCAACGAAGCCAACGGAGCTGCCGGCAATGACGCCGAGCCCTCGACCCCAGAGACTCCAGCCAAGTCCACCAAGGCCGCTGATGCCACAACACCGGGCTCGAGCAAGTCCGCCGAGCAGAAGAAGAAAAACCGCGTCAGCGGCTTCTTTGGCAAGCTGAAGGCCAAGATCTCACACAAGGAGAGCAACTAGGACCTGCGCCCCTGGCGTTGACATACTCAGCGGTCGCGGTTTCTTCTTGACCGCCCCTCGGTTTTTACTGTTGTTTCGCGATGCTCTTACGATTTTCCTTGTCGCCTTGACTGCCCAAGCATCGGACAGGATATCTCTCGAATACCCATTCCTCTTGTCTTTTCTGTCATCTAGGTTACCCGCTAATTTCTACCACGATAATGCCCAAACTTGTCTCGGGAACAAAAAAGGTCAACACATCCTCACCACGACGATTTGTACACGGCCGACTGGAAGCGACGCATCAGACTATAAGGAATAAGACTTGTTCAATTGCTCAGTTGTGAAAGACGTGGGGTCTTTCTTCGTCTCAGTGGTCTGGCATTGATTTGATCTGCACTTGGGAGGCTTGCGTCATCTTTTCGTTGTTGTGGTTGTTGTACCAATTAGGTAGTCATCTGAAGCAATTGCCATGGATTTTGTCAATCTCAAACTCCCTTGCTAAAGACGGACGGAGCGACTCGACGTTATCAGAACCTTGGAAGCCGACTCTCAACCAAGTGTGTCGACGACACGGCTATATGATCACCTAGATGAACGAAATAGCAGTTCGTTCATTTGAAGTCTTTTCGCTTGGGCGTGCATTAATTGCGGTGAATCAAACGCCATCACACCTCTTGTTCACGTGCTAAATGTGCATTCGATGCAGTGTTTTAAGGTTACCAGATCCTGAGGTTGGGCTAATCATCAGCATTATACACCTAGGTATATCTGTCAGCAGTAACTATCTAGCCAATACGACTCGCCCGTCTTGTCTCTTGAGAAGTCAGCAGCGCGAATCAAGGTCTATTATATGTATGCTCCTATACTTGCACCGATTGGCTGTTATGCCTACCGCTGACGAAGTAACATACTACCAGACAAGCGTGAACAAGCACAATGGTGGTATATTTCCTGTGTCTTAACCAATTGCCCCGCCCCCCCGGGATGAGTCTTTAGGTCTACTTGACCCATCTCAATGATTTGTATGCGTGGGAATATAGCCTACCTGGGCTCTGTGCTCTAGAGCCACGTTCCCCAGGAATCAACCCTGAAGGACTGCAGAATAATCCATTTCACGAACAGGCAGTTACAGGCCGCTCAAAGGGCCCTGTTGGCCCAGAGTCCAGACCAGGTTGTGTGTGCTCAAACTGTTCCATGTTCTACAATACGAGTACATGCAGCTGAATACCTTATGTATGGCAGCGAAGCATTGAGAATTGACCTCGCAATTTGAGTCGATCTTCAGATATCACCTCCGTGTCTATGCGTCTTCCCGTCGCCAGCTATGTGACGAGTGGTATTCTTTAGAGGATACACACTCCCAATTAAGGCACGGTTGCTTCCAGGTTCCAATAGTCTCTGGCCCGTTTTGCCGAAGCACGTGGGGTAGCTTCGCAAGTATCTTTGAATCTATTGGATCTTTCCAAAGTTGAAGATGTCCTGGTCATGCTGAAGGTCCTTGACTACAGCTGTTACGTTATGACCGGGCAGGTCAGGGCCCCACGGCCATGATTGCATCTGGCGTTTACTATTTCGGTGGTCAGTCGATCTTCGCCCCGTATTCCAGCCTCCCTGCAGGCCTTTGCAGGATGGTGTCCACCTGTCAACGGGCGTTTCAATTAAACCCGCCACTAACGAGTGTTTGGCGATGTTTCGAAACGGCCCGCCAAATTAAGTAGTAATCTCTGCAAAGGGTCAAAATTCCACCCTTGGATTTTCCGCCACTCGCGCACCATGCAGTAGTTTTACCAAGATGAAGGGCCTCACGCCCCTGGAGCCTGACTTTTTCTTTTCCCGATCGATCGGATCATTCAGGAGATCCCCCGTCGCGCATCGGTTGCTGAGAAGGGAATTGGATATAAGGTTGTCCGGAAGCGCGAAGTCTTTCCTACTAGTCTCAAGCTGGGACTCTCCTTCATCACAAGTGCAGTCCTTCTATCACATTCTTTGATCCGAGTGATTCGCGCATTCAATCATTATGCGTGTCTCTACTTCTGTGCTCGCGGCTGGTTTCGCGGCCTCTGCTCTGGCGGCTCCGGGGGTCCGGCGCAGGACCTCCTCCTCGACCGGCAGCTCCAGCAGCGGCTTCAAGTTCTTTGGCGCCAGCGAGTCCGGCGCTGAGTTCGGCGAGACCAACATCCCCGGTGTCTACAACACGGATTTCGTCTTCCCCGACACAACGGCCATCCAGACCCTCATCGATGATGGCATGAACGTCTTCCGCCTGCCCTTCCTCATGGAGCGCCTCGCCCAGGGGACCATGACGGCCTCTCTCGACGCGGACTATCTCGCCAACCTGACCACCGTGGTCGAATACATCACAAAGGCTGGCGCCTACGCCGTGCTCGATCCCCACAACTACGCTCGCTACGACGGCACCATCATCTCGTCCACCGATGACTTCTCGACGTTCTGGACCAACATCGCGACCCAGTTCGCCGACAACGCCAACGTCGTCTTCGACTGCAACAACGAGCCCCACGACATGAGCACCGACGCCCAGACCGCAGGGCTGATGCAGGCCTGCGTCTCGGCCATCCGCGCGGCCGGCGCGACCACCCAGTACGTCTTCGTCGAGGGGACCTCGTACACGGGCGCGTGGACCTGGACGACCTCTGGCAACTCGGACAACATGGGCGGCATCACCGACACCGTCGACGGCCTCCTGGTCTACGAGATGCACCAGTACCTCGACAGCGACGGCTCCGGCACGTCCTCGACGTGCGTCAACACCACGATCGGCGAGGACCGCGTCGCGGCCGCCACGCAGTGGCTCAAGGACAACGGCAAGATCGGCATCATCGGCGAGTTTGCGGGCGGTGCCAACAGCGACTGCGAGACGGCGGTCACGGGCATGCTGGACTACCTGTCCGAGAACAGCGACGTCTGGCTGGGTGCTCTCTGGTGGGGGGCCGGGCCTTGGTGGGGAGACTACATCTACTCTTTTGAGCCTCCATCTGGCGCTGGCTACGTGGCGTACAAGGATATTCTTTCCAAGTACTACCCTTCTTAAGAGGACTGTTGTAGTGGTTCTACTCCAGGATTTAGAGAGGCTTGGATTTCTTTGTAGATATTACTATCCTCTGTACGTACAAACCATTGGAATCAGACCATCGCGCCTGCTTTAAGCCACTCTCAGTACTGATCCTCTGTGTTACGAGTTTACTGATATTTGTGAGTTTCTGATCCGTAATCATTCTAGTATTTGCCAGCGGTGAATTTGCTTAACGACCAAGAGCTGAGGTGGTCTTGCTAATTCCCAACCTCGAGACATACTGGGAGAAAATGTGCAGCAGAAATACCGCGGCCTCGATCCCACAGGGCGCTGGTGGTGCTGCTGCTGCTAATCCACTCTCAAACTCAGAGGAAAGTCATCTCCAGTACCGTGTGAAAGTATCAGGCCAAATTGCGAGAACACAAGCCCAACTCCAAGACAAACACCGCCCGAGCAATTTGTGGCCTCGAGCAGAGAAGTCGTACATCAGCAGGCGCTTCATGACCATGAGGTTCAGGGCTGAAAGCAGAAAACTGGTCCAGGAACATGACAGACACTGTGATACCAGCATATGGATCATTGTTGTTGAGGCCGTTCCCATGGATGAGTGGAGCGGCGTGGCTCCAAGGTGCATAATTAGAAATACGCAGACCTTCAGTATTCGCACGCCCAACGGTGAGAAAGCACGTAGCCTTTGGGCTTATGAGCTCCTCTACCCTTCATAGCCCTGAATCAGGGTTTGATGAGGCACAATGGATTACGCAGCACCGCGGCAGACAAGACCGTGTAGTCGATCCATGCTCAGTGAGTGGCCGAGTCTCATGTACCAGCAAAACATGATCGCCGCGCAACCACTTGGCCGTTGCTTCAGGCAGATGGGACCCAAACCTCTGGCGAGGAACTGCCCACCTCCGGCGTGACGTTCATAATAGCTATAATATCAGCTGGGTCTGGGTGGGCGAAAAAGGAAAGAAGAAGAAGAAAAAAGGAAGAAAAAAAAAAGAAGAAAAAAAAAGCTCTGGGTGGCGTCGCCATTGGTGCTGACTGGATTTCTGCCTCCTTCCACGTCCGACCTCGAGGGAGCCGGCCGGTATTTGCAAAACTAGACCCAGCAGAATCCCCAGAGGCCTCGATGGTGTACATGCACGCACGGTTATGGCGGGAATGTGAACAGTGCAGTCGAATCCCGTTCGACCCTCATTATCGCGCCCTGTAGACTGGCCAGACAGAATATACATGTACCTAGGTACTTAGTCATTTGAAGGATGCCATGCTGAACCAAAAGTTCCTCCTATACATTTTGGTGGGACTTGACCAGATTCCTCGATCCTCACACATCCGTAGTATTCCCTGGCCCGACGACCTGCATATGGCTCGTGTTGAATTGGCCTATACACAATCCCACGAATGCGGCGACGACGTAGTCCGATTCGCCGTCAACCGAGACGTTCGGAAACCTGTTGCTCTCAAGATACCTGGATGCGATACCGAACGGCTGATGGGTCCGGTCGGGGTCATGTCCGACGCTCACCGAACTCGGACAGAGCCACTCGTCGATGTACCCATAGCTGGGCGGGAACGTGGTATAAGTGCCACAAGGCGCCTTCCTGGTCTGTACGGCCGCCAGGACCAGGGTGATCAGCATGAGGGCGTACAGGAACCCCGTGTACAGCTTATACCAGAGGGCGTTGATACAGGGTATGGCAGTGCTGGACAGAGAAGACCCGGAGATGAAGTAACAGGCGTAGATGATGGTCGACGCGCCCAGCAGGACCTGGTACAGCAGGCTCCCAAAGAACATCGGGGTCGTCGCCACGGGCGAGGGCAGCCGCGGGCCCAGCGGCAGGAAGAAGACGTGCAGGTGGCCGAGCAGGTAGAGCAGGACGAACAGGCGCAGGGGCCGGTCGCGCCAGGACGCCGTGGTCCGGTACTGCTTCCGGGACGGCGTGTCGTAGGGCGTGACGGGGTGCATGTGCAGCAGCACTTGCTCCGGGTTCGCGCCTCCTCCTCCTCCTCCTCCTGCTCTGGTAAAGTCGTGCTCGTCCGACAGCCACGGCGCCGCGAAGAAGCGCACGATCCCGAGCGCGGCGACGGGCAGGAAGATGCTGTCGAGGCCGAACCCCGCCGCGCTCCAGCCGGCCGTCAGGCTCCCCCCGACGCCGTAGAACAGGATGGCCTGGACGCCCTGGGCCGTGACGATCAGGGTCTGGAAGACGGACTTGAGCGAAGGGCGGGTCGTGTCCGGCAGCCTCGTCCAGTGCGAAGAGCGCTGGACGGCGACGGCGAGGCGCTCGGAGCCGTCCCACCCCTGCGACGTCCAGAAGGCCGTGTTGGCCGCCGCCAGGTCCAGCTTGGTCCAGTCCTCGGCTCGGAGGCGGCGGCTGAGTATGGCATAGTAGCGCCATATGATGGACGTCGGGTTGTAGAGGACGAAGCGGTCGTGCCACTTCGGGGTCGTCTGGGCGACATAGGCTGCTTTTGGTGCGCCGGCGAGCATATGTGCTATGAGGGGCGCAAAACAGAGGGTGAGAATAGACCCCCAGTCCGTGAATGAGAGTTCATGGGACTGGTAGAGCGGAGCTCCCACAACATACATTCTCAGGGCCTGTTTGTGCACCTCTCGAGGACGAGAGAAGTTGGTGCATGAGGAGGTGGAAGTCCGGAGGAGTGCGATCTGTAGGTGCAATCTGATGCCTGTCGAAACGTCAACATAGCGCACTGATTTGATTTACGGTACAGTACGCCAGACACATGGCCTTGGGGGAGATATTCAAATACATCAGCTTGGGTCTCACCTCAGACTGAGCGGACTGCGACCGCATTGCCTGCTGTTCTTGCACCATACCCGATGGAACCAGGTATTCCATTCGTTGAAATGATATCCTCGTCAAAGTCAACGGAGGGGGGTTCGACGGTTTGCCACTGAGTTTAACAGCTTCTTGATTAGTCGATTCCAGAGATCGTGACTGGTCCAATTATTCGTGTAAACGATTCTTGGTTGCTTAGTCTTCGGCCGATGTATGCCTGAAGCCGAAGGAGATGAGCCGATGAAACGGGTGGGAGGGGGAAGGGGAGGCCGTATTTCAGCTAGAGCACAAGCTCTGGCTTATTAGATACGACCGAGGTGGAGGAAGGGACAGGCCCCCCCGACCTTTACTACCCACCATGTTTTGATAACTTGACTCTTGTTATTGGAATACTTTTCTAATGAATGGACCTCTCGGAACATGACGTGTTCCGTACGAACGGTCATGCATCTGCTGCAGCAGATGGCGATGTATCTGCAGGCTTGGGTACATATGTAGGCCTCGGACGAAAAGGCGGGCGGCGGCCGATGAAAATACACCAGGTCCAAGAGGATTTCTCAGCTTCACTGTATGCAAAAGCAACCCATTGGGTCTAGATAAGCTCTGCATAGGCGTGGGACGGACCGCGGTTGGGGGAAAAGCTGGTGGACCGACGACAAGGGTGCTTTCAGCTTCATTAATCAACATGTCCAGACTCCAGGCCCTGAAAAGCACGTCTCGCATCTCTCCATCCGTCCTTCAAATTCAGGGGGTATAGTCATTAACAAACAGTCGATCAGTATTCCCCGCCTTTGTCATCGCGCAAGAAGAACCCCATTCCTCGTTCCGCTTCTTCTCATGCTCTCAAAAAATAATGTGCACGAATCGCTCGCGCCTTTCAGTCTACCACGTTTGTATCTTACATACAGCCATCCATCGCAATGCAAGTCGCTCGAATGCAGCTCAATTCCCGGCGTCCGCACCATTCTCAGCTGGAACCATGTCCTTGGCTGCCTTCTCCTCAGGTCCCCTCGTCTCAGACGGCTCGATCTCCTTTTTTCCGCTGCTCAGCAACAGCGCCCTAAAGTCCGAGTTGCTCTTCATACCAGTCTTGGCAGGCTCATCTCCATTCGCGTTGGGCGGTGAAGCAGAGCTCCCGCCCTCCTCGGCAGGCTTAGTCGTCTTGTTGACCACGCCCGTGAACGCCCCCCGTCCCTTGCTCTTGCCTCCCAACATAGGTCGGCGGATCATGGTCGAAGGGGGCGCCATCATCGTAGTTTTCTTCGCCGCCGTTGCAGGTGCCGAAGGCTTCTGATCGATGCGGTCAACCCGTCTCTCGCCCTTCTGATGGACCAGCGCGCCTACGGGCCCTGTCTTGAGCTTTCGCCCCTCAACTTCCAGGCCGTCGAGCGACAGCTGTGCCTTGCCAGACGCCGCCGCGTCGGCGAATTCTAGTATCGCGCCGCCGTGGTCGGGTCGAAGTGTGATTTTTGAGGGCTGTCCATGTGGCTCCACCAGCACACGGACACGCGCGTCATTCATGGTGTCAGGGATGCCCATGATAGCAAAGCTCCGTGCAGTGTCGTTGGATCTCGAGTTGCCCTCGCCATCATCACGATCTGGCATAGCCTCATCACCCTCCTCATCACGCCCACCGCTCGGGGCTGGCGATGGCGATGTGGTCGCACCAGTCCTCGCCACAGGCTTGAAGTTGACTGGCTTCGACTTCTCGACATTGAGAATCTGATTCCTGAATTTGGTCTTGTCCAATTCTGCAATCGCGGCCTCAGCCTGCTCCTTCGTCTCAAAAGCCACAAATGCGCTGCCTCGGCTCTTTCCGGCCTTGTCAGTGAGTATCCGAACACGCTCTACCTTTCCATATTTCTCGAAAAGAGCCTTGACGTCGCTCTCGGAGGCGTCTTGGTGCACGCTGGTGACGTGAACCTCACGTCCTTCTTCAATGGCGCCATCGCGCTGCTTCTTCCCAGCCGGGTTGGAGTACTTTGCCTCCAACTTGTATCTGCCTTCAAGCAATTTGCCGTGTAGCTTCGTCGCGTTGGCGGCTGCCTCTGCTGTGCGGAAGGACACGTAGCAGAAGCGACGGTGAGTGTTGTACTTGAGGCTCGGCCACCGAATCGAAAAGACCTCACCGGCTTCCTTGAATAGATCGCGAATGTATTGCTCGTCCGCTTGCGGAGGGTAGTTAGTGACGAACAGAGTGACGCCCGCGGCAGAGGTCACTGTGATCTGGTCCTGGCCGAAATATTTGCCATCCCTCAGAAGCGCAGATTGAGCTTGATCAGGTGTGTCGAATTCAATCAGACAGACTACTGACTTCTCCTCGTGCTCATGTTTGTACTCGATGTTTTTTATGTGGCCGTAGTCGCGGAAGTATTGTCGCACCTTTGTCTTCGTAGCATCGGCGGGCAGGTTCGACACGTAGATGGACGTATTCTCCCTGTCTCGCTTCAGACGTTGCTGTTCAGCTGTCGCCTCTGACTTGACGCGCTTGCTCGATGTCTCAACCTCGTCGGCAGGGTCCTCCCGCAGCCTCTTCTTAGAGGAGGTCTCTTCTGCATCCAGACTAGCCTCCTGCGTGGCAGCTGCTTGTGCTTGCTCCTGGTACTGTGCCAGTTGAGCCGAGTAGGCTGCCGCTTGCTCCTCCTGTCTGCGTTTTGCCACCGCCTTCGTGCCTTTGTGAACGGAGTCGCTAGCGCGACGCACAGTCTCGGGTGGCTCGTAGTCGTTGCAGTGTTGCAGGAAGATCTCGAAAATCTTCTCCGGCCAGTCGGTCGTCTGTCGTTTCACAGCTCGAGCGAGGACATTGGTAGCCAAGGTAGGAATGTTCAACCGCTTGGATGCCTTGGATGCAGGCGTCGGGCTTCGACCACTCCTTCCCTTGTGCGCCGAGAACATGGACATTTCCCACATGTAGTACGAGAGCCAAAAATTGTAGCTGTCCGCGTAGATGGGCCTTTTAGCCAGGTCGTTCCAGAACCGGCGGGCGTCATCAATCGTGGCCTTGTTTTCGGTGAGGTACTGGACGTGGATACGCTGCAGACGGAAGTTCGGGTCGCCCTTGTATTCCTTGCCGTAGAGACGCTGGCCCCAAATGTCCACATCCTCCAAAGCCGCCGTCAGGCCGATCTCAGCGACATCGGAGTCCTCATCTGTCGCGTTGGCGTTCATAGCTCGACGCTTCAGGAAGCCGCACCAAGCGGCGTACATATCAATCACACCAGTCATGCCATCTCTGTCGAGCTGGCCGCTGGCAGTAGCAGCGTGCTTGATGCGTTCGATGTTGTCGTAGGACAGGCCGGCCTCTTCGGCACTAAGTATGTAGCGAGCCCAGAGTGTGCCGGACCAAGGGCAGTGAGAAACGGCGCGCTGCAGGGTGTCGAGAAGGTTCGGCAGGACGCGCGCAAGGTCAGAGCTCGTGGCCTGTCCCGTGCTCGCAACGGTATGTAGAGATGACAGCCAAACAACGTAGTCGGTCCAAACGCTGTCTTCCCTCGAGAACAACCCGGTCAGAGCGCGGGAAAACAACCCGATACAGAGCTCCACCAACGTTCCCTGCAGGTTCCCGCCCTTCTTGTTCTGCCTCATCTCCCATTCCAGGTAGTCCACCATGGCTGCCTTCTCTTCTTCTTTCTTGTCCTCATGCTGCGCTCTGAGCAGCTTCAGCTCGAATGCCTCCCGGTCGTCCCAGATTCTTCTGGCGTCCTGGGCAGCGGTAGTAATCTCCTGCATCGTGCTCTCGTAGGTGGCGCGGTTGTATTCGGACAGAAAGGTGGAGAACATCTGGGATGTGTCGTCCCAGGTCTTGTGTGGGGTAACGAGGCGGTTTCGAAAGAGATGAGTGATGCGCCGCACGCCTTCGTTAGTCCGCGATGTCGACAGCAGGTCCATCTCGAGGGAGATCCACTTGTTCCACAGCTCGTGGCTGTCGTTCAGGCGGTATCTTGTGGCTTCGTAGCCCTGCTGCCAGAGGCTCAGAGCGGCATCGAGGGAGAAAGCTTCGCGACCGACCATCTTCTCCTCGTGAGAGAAGCCACGGCCATTGGTGTTGTGAGAGTAGCACTCGAGGTAGAGCGACCAAAAATATTCGCAGTATGCGATCCAGAGCCTGATGCTGCCAAACTCGGCGTTGATGGCCTGTTTGTAGCGCTCGAGGATATCAACACGGCTGTTCAGGTCCCTCCCCTTGATGCGACTCTCCTCCTCGATCAGGTTGAGCCAGGCGTCCTCGCCGAGTGGCGGCGCGTGACTGTTGGCCATGATCGCGTTCTCACGGCTAGGAGGAGGACGAGGAGCGAGTCGCGATCAGTGGCTAGGGTGATGGTGGTGAGGTTGCGAGTACGACGAACCGGTCGTTTGTGGTTGGATGCCGCGGCGTGCGTCTGCACGATACGATGCGTGCGCACGAGTCGGTCGCGGGGTTGGCAAAGGCGACCGTCAACCTTGTCTCGAGGGCCGTGAGTCGAGGTGTCCGTATACCAACCTGCTCTGGCACTCAAAACCGGTGACGCGCAAAGATGCTGAAGTGGGAATGATCGAGGAGCCCGGACCTTGGCCTTGGCTTCAGCCTGCCGGACCGAGTGCGCGGTTGTCGGTGGACCCTTGGTCGCCCGCCTGTGTGTGTATCTGGAGGATATGTGTCTGCGTCTGCGTCTGCGTCTGTGTCTGCGTCTGCGTCTGTGTCTGCGTCTACGTCTGTGGCCGTGTTTGCATCAGGCGGCCGATCCTCCTCCTCGTCCACGTCGCAAAAGAAAACCGGGGATGGTGGTGTTGAAAGAAATCGGACCATCTGATAGGGAGGGAATGCGACCAACCGAGGATGGGGGAGAGGGAAAAAAGTCCACGGCGCGCGTTGAGGTGGGACGAGAAAGTCCGGGTCGACGTGGGCGCAAGATCGGGTTGAAAAAAAACGAGGAGGTTGCAGATGCGGGAAGCGCGACCAGAAAGGTGGTTCTGCTCTGACTCTGGTTCTCCAAGGCCTAAGAGAGAAGCAACCTCGAGGCAACAACCACCGAGCCTGAACACTGGAGTGAGCGCTGGTGGGAGTGTGGCAGTGGCAGTGGCAGTCTGGCGGGAGGTGACACTGAGAACTGAAGTGGCCCACTAGTCTGGTAACGGGTAACTGGTAACTGGCAGCCAACCACCCTGGACTAACAAGACGCGCTAAAACTCCACCTCACCTCGCTCTCCCTCCCAGCCCCAAGAGTTGGCAGGTGATGGGCTTGCTGCTCCTGCACCCGGTGCGCCTGCAACCTGCAACCTGCGATCTGCACTTGCACCTGCAGTGACCATTCAGGCGGCAGCCTGGGATCCGGCTCGGAGCTCTGCCGTGGGTGGTACGGGTTCAGCTCTAGGCAGGCACGACAGGCAGAGACCGACACACATTACCAGGTGCAGAAGTCGTCAGCGGCTCTTGAGCACTGACCTGATCCCTAGATCGGGTCGAGTGGGCGTGTGTTCACAAAGAGAGAAAGAAGTCGTCGAGATGTCTGGGCTGCACGAGCAGTAGCAGTCCCCGGGCTCTTTCCCCATTGACGTAGGACAACGCCTGTCTCTTAAGACTGCCTAAATAGCGTACTTCTGCTTCTACTTCTAGAAGGAGGCTTCGAGACGGGATGACATCAGTCCAAACTTACTGACACTGCTGAGTTGCCGTGGCCAGAACCTCTGAGCACAATTTGACTTTTCCTTTTTGGCTTTCCTCCTCTCGCTTCCCGCGTCTCGAGGCTGAAGGAAGGACAACTGAATTGAGTTGAGTTGAATTGAATCCAATGGATTCAATATTCCACGGCACCTGCACCTGCACCAGGCCAAGCCAAGCCAAGCCAAGGTCCTCAAAATAAGGAGAAGATTATCAGGCGCAGGTGTTTGGCTTGTACTTTTACTTGTAATTTGTACAATACAATACAATGTGCCATTCAGTAGCGAGGCAGGATTGCAACCAATCCGGTAGGGGCGGGTGCCCAGGTGGGGCCCCCTGAGTCGCCGTCCCGATGTCATGTCGTCATACCGTCGACACTGGCGCAAAGCCATGCAACCAAAGAAAGGTCTTTTTGAGTTTCTAGACCCTGCTGATCTTCACACTTATTCTTGTACTTTGTATCGAAACCCTGGGGTTTTGCCCAGGGTTTCGCCCTCGGCGGCCCTGTCGAGCCTTCACTCTCGTCCATCTCCCCCCCTTTCTCCGCCCCCAAGGTTTTCGGATCACCACATTCGAACATACCGGTAGATACACCGCAGATACATGGTCTACCGCTGATGATCACCTACAACGGCCCAGGCCCATGCCCATCGAGTGCCCAGGGACTGAGGGCCCAATGGCTGCGGGCGACGGCAGCAAATTGTGCTCTCCACGGGGTACAAGTACAGTATCTTGTGAGACGCTGCCCGTACTGTACGGAGCTCAGTACAATTATTACAAATTCCATCCAGGGCCTCTTCCATCCCCGTGTTCTGTCTTGGCACGCAGCCTTCGACGCCCTTTGTACCAAACAGAGCATACCGGCGTGCCGTCTTAGCCGAGCTCGACGAACCTCGACTATGTATTGTACGAATCCCCCGGTCTGCAGGCTAGTCAGTGGTCACGATATAAAACACCCGCGCGGTTGGGTCAATCTCGTGCACGGCGCTGCTTTGGAACGTCGAGCCCCTACGGGCCCTACGGGCCCTACGGGTTAGTTAGACTTGCAGCACATCGCGTGGAGCAGGAAAAGAGCCGCCTCCTCTCGGTCCAGCGCCATTGAGGGCGCTGGCACCGGCTATGACCTTATTGTGCGGGATGACGTGGCCCTGCGTTCTAGAGGTGCTCGTAGACTGGCAGGCATCTTCACATTCGATCAACTCTAGCTGATTGTGCTATACAACTACGTACCCAATTCCTGAAGCTTCTCGTCGATAGACTCAAAGCGCTGGGTCTCTTGGAGAGTATCTCTGCGCTCTCAGCCTCCACGTGTGCACGCTCTCAGCACTTCAGCCCTGTGGCATACAAACACACACCTGTCCAGCTGATACTGCAGAGTAACTCGCACAGAGTCTCATGTGGCTGAAGGTGGAATGGCCCCTGAGCATCCATCTCGTATCTGGTAAAAGGTCCGTACCGCGCGCCCGTCCATTCCCGCCCGGCCCGTCGCTCAGGCAAGTCAGGGTGCCTCCTCGGCGCGAGGCCAATCGAGATACTTGATTGTTCGCGAGCCCCGTCCGCCGCCGATCGAAACTCAATCCTGTGCAGCTGTTCGTGCCTCGGTTCTGCCCATCATTGGGTCACATGATGACGAAGCAATCTCTGACCGAGACATTTCAATATGCAGGTCCTGGTAGCCGGGCCGCCAAAGCTTTAATACGAAAGTCCAAAGCAGCCTTGCATGTGGAGTGAGAATATGGAAAGACGACCGATATTGATTGGGCATATGCAGGAGAGATGCAAGAAAGCTGCATTGCCGCATCGAGATCGGATCCCCGTTCATAGGTAGGTAGTCAAGATGTCTTGGGTAACACAAGCTCTGAAACAAAAGAAGAAAATAAGAATTCGGACTCTAGGTACCATAATGAGAAGTGTCGTAATTCCTGAGCAGCTGGCTGAGGACATTGACGGCTGACGTCCACAGGCAGTAGGTAGGTACTAGAGAAAGTACCTAGGTACCTAGATGATAGGTAAGAGGAATTGGGTGAGAACATGTATACACTTGTCCAAGATACACATGTGAGATTCACTGTTCCAAGATAAATCACCACCTGCTTTGGGACAACTAATGTGATGGCAGAAGACCTATCCACGCTGCCAGGCGTGACCCAGGAGCGACATAACTTCTCGCGAGATGCCCAGGAAGTCTTGGCGGATTCCGTGAATCTCTTGGTGTAGTGCCCTGATATATTACAGGTCGATGCAGCTTTAGAAGGGCATCGGTAGAGGCCAATATCAAGTTCGGCACGTGTCCTGGCATCTAGATCCAATCAACTGCTGTCTCTCAAAGGTACCTAGGTACTGAGGGGCACGAGTGTACGTGCAAGTGCCGCAAGAAAGTGTTGCTTCTCTCGATCAAGCTTGTAAATTCTGATCAAGGCCTCAGCGACTATTACACAGCTTCCGATTTCTTTCGGTCCGTATCACTTTCACTCGTAAGCCTGTAATCACACAACCGGGAATGTGAAGTATACAGGTAATGAATTGCTCAGGACCTAAATAGATTATTCGAAACCCTCCTCCTTCAAACGGATCCGGTGAACAATGCGTCTCTCACAGCATTACAATTTGAATTAGAAGTCAAATGACCGGGAAAGAAATATAGGTAGAGACTCCAAAGCGACGTGATTGGTATGGCTGAAAGCTTGCCCGACCAACCCCGACGCCCATCAAAAAGAAAGACGTCCGTTCTGGCATCCGCTGTCGGCCCCTTGCCTCCGACTGCCTCCTACCGCCCGTTTCCATACGCGTTGTTTTGCTGGTTGCGATGGGGAGCATTGCGACTGCGCCCCCCGGAAGCTGCGGCGTATTGTGCATCCCAGTCACGGAGATACTGGGCCATTTGGCCCTGTTGGTTAGGGAGGCCCAACGCCCGCCTTTCGGCCGCCGAGTCTTGTTGGAGGTATGTTTCCGTGGGCCACGCAGAACCGTGGCAAGGCACCTGGTTGAGGTTGTCTTGTGTGACAGGCGCAGTGCGGCCTTGTGCCTGAGACGAGTTTCTAGCCAGCCAGAAAGTATGTCAGTCGTAGATCGTCAATTTCGGCAATAAAGCCGCCTGTGAATGGTGCTCGCTGCTGCTGGTGCTACCTACCTGCTCTGCTGCGAAGTAGTCATTTTCAGATGGAATTTCTTGGTCTCCGAACTGTAATTTGAATTGTCTGCAACTTCAAAGAACTCTGAATACATACAATTGCGAAGAATGGTTGCCGGAATCTTGGAGGGAACACTTGTGTGGTAATTTATATTTTCCCACAATCCCACATGCTCTCTCAGTTGACGCTTGCATGTGACTCTCCCGCCTCCGCAACACACAACACTTTGTGACCCTCCGAAGGGCTTCGTGTTGGTAGCAAAAGGGAAGGCAGGCATTGCTCTTCCCTTGACAAGTAGGTGTATCTGCCGAAGGGCACTGATCACCGCAACACTGCAATCCCTTCAGGGCCTACCTAGGTACCCGACATCGTTCCGTACGCTGCACGACTCATAGGGTTCTTGCGGCTGCCTTGGAACATGGCTTTGGGTGAGTGTTATCATCTTAAGCATTTTCATTCCCTGTGGGATCTGTTCATGCAGGATGACAACGACCTCATTATCCGGAAGGGCCGACGTGTGAGCCAGCGGGATCACCTCTTGAGGGCACCGAACCCCTTGTCGTCTCGGAATCTACCAAGGTAGTAGACTATTGAGCCAGGCTGATGCCATACCGACGGGCCCTTCACGAGTCTCCGCTTTGTCCATGAAACACACATCATCTGCTGGGGCGGACAGCATGAATGTTCTCAGGGATGAAGAGGCGACAGAAGAACCTACAGCCACCGTCCTGGGCGAACGCCCTGGACTGATCACTTTTACTTGCCTGACTAGAACGGATAGTCATTCCCATAGCTCATGGATATGTCTACATGCACCGCAGATGGCACAGTCTCCTCTCTCTGAATATCACATAGCATTTGCAGAAGCCATCTAAGAAACCTCCTCAGGGATGGCCTCCTTTGAGGCAACTTCATTTGAGAGAGTTTGATCAGTCCTAAGTATTAAGTGTGTTGACATACCAAGTCCGCATGGAAATATCCTGACAATCGCGGTAATCATTGCTTTGGGTGGTAATATCATCATTTGAGAAAGAGAACGAATCCCCTCAGAGTCAGACTTGAAGTGATGAAATATCATTATCATAAAGTGAGGAAATTGAATCGTCAAACTTGAAGCTCAAGACCATGATACATTCCATGCCGTGGGGCCAATGTCTAACCGTCTCGCACGCATTACGTCTGCAGACAAGCTGCTGTCCTCCTCTATGGGAAACAACTCGCCTTGTGCCTGGACATTCATCAGCTCGGCGCCCTGACTCATACCATGGAGGATTCCCGTCTCGCTAGCACTGCCTCGTCCGAAACCCTGTGAAGCTTCCTCTTGCCGCACCCAAAGTTCCTGAAAATCGATCATGCCACCTGAACTGGACCGATCTTGGGTTTCAGTCTCTCCAGACCCAGTTGCAAAGGAGGCCACGGGCGACTCTGAGATGGAATCCTCTTCGATGCCGTGGCATTTCCGTAAGTGGGCTCGGCGGTTGTCTTTGCGGTCACCCTTGAAGGTTTTTTTGCACCCGGGGACAGTGCAGAGCAGCTTGTCGTCTAGGTGAGTCTTCATGTGCCGCCTGAGATGAGATTTCCAGTTCTTCACGTCCTTGCCTTTTGGCCGGTGGTCACAGCCGGGTTGCGGACATTTGTTGATGTCCTGGTCGATGATCGCTGTCGAGTTAGTGTTTTCCGACATGGCAGGCTGAAGAGGACTTCGGATGGCCATCCTCTGAGGGGCTGATTGTGGACGCTCTATATTGTTTGCCACTATCGCTTCTGCAAGTACCGCGTCCAGGTCGTTCTGGTGAAGACAGTCAGTGCCTAGTCTGCTTTCAAGATGGTTTGTAGCTCACAGGATTATCGTATTTGCCCTCGTAGAAGCCAGAACCTCTCCTTGGCTTGCTCATGGTCATTTGAGGCGGGAAGCTCGCCTGAATCGGGGTCGGAATCGAGATGTCCGACACGGCAGAGACATTTCCTGAATGCCCGTAGGACACCTCCGACACGGCAGAGGCGTCTCTCATGTGGATGTAGCGGTCTGCGGACTCCGGCTGCGTGGCCAAAGCGTGGCCTGCTCCGGCATGGATGCTCGTGTACGTTGCAGGAAAAGAGGTGAACGTCGTGTCCTCATTGTGGTGACTCGGGCTATTCCAGGCCGCACTTTCAAGATGAACAAGATGAGCTGACCACGGTGCTCCGCTGACAACCGAAGCAGCCAACTCCTCCGAGTGGCCGGTCAGCGAGCCCAGAGTGTCGGAAGCGTGTGTCAGCGTCGGATTTTGCTCGTCACTCGTATGAGAAAGTGGAAACGGGAAGTCGTAGAATCTACCCTTGCGTCGACCATCCGAGAAATTGGACGACCTGCGTCTTTGGAACTGCTCGTCTGGCGAGCCGTTGGCAAGCGTCGTATTCTGAGATCCGGCGCTCCATAGAGACGATCGTGGTGTTGTTCGATAAGTCGATGAATTCAGGAATGAATGCTCTGAACTAGAGTGTGGATCAACTAGATCCGCAGCTGTTCCATTGATTGCTCTTGGACCCTGTGCATGGAACTGAGTTGTCGTTTGGGATATACTGTGACCGGGTAGTTCACAAAGCTTGTTGAACAGCAAGGGATTTGCGTCTAGTTCTGCCGTCACTGCCTCTGCTGACATCTCCACCGGACCGAATTCGGCAGCGTTGAAGTCATAATTCCAAGGTGATTCTTGTTGGTTTGCAACGAGGACATGAGCCTCCGGTCGCTCATCGAAGGCGTGCTCGCGATCATCGGCCCCGTCGACAGTGTCTGTTCTACCACGTTTGACGGATGGGCCCAGGTCTAGGCTGGCATTGCGACTGCGTTTCCTCCCTCCCGTATAGCGTTTCAAAAGATGCACAGGGCTCATCAGGTTCCGCGGCTTGGGCCAACCATGAGAACGTTTGAACTCATGCAACTTGCAGCCTGGGGTTCCGCACACCATCTCACCCTTGGCCGTTTCGCCACACTCGAACAGGTGGTGGATCAGATCAACCGGCAACTTAAACATCTTGGGACATTTTCTCATAGGACACTTGCGTTCCTCGAATGGCGAGTACAAGTTGTGGCTGTGAGCTTCTAGAACCGGCCAGATTGCTGCCAACGCGGTACGGGCCGCAAGAGACTCCTGCATGGCTCGGTATCTCTTTTCATTGTTACTGATGCTAGATAATCATCAGCATCTGGGTATGCTACCCGCTTGTCTATGATCTTGGAACCTTACGGGCAGGGGGACGTCGCTGTCTCTTGCTGGTCTGAAGAAACTGTTGATGCTGATCGCATCGACAAGAGGTTGTCCTCGGAGCGACACTTGCTAACGTTGATCTCAAGATTGGACATTTTGCCTTGTCAACGTCTAGACGGGCCAGATAGTCTGTGCTGAATAGACTTCCAAGGTTTGTTAAGATGTCAGAGGTAGGTACCAAGTCATTCTAATGTTGTCTTGCGAGCGAATGCGAGCCTTTAATAGAACCGTGACTTCGTATTCAACGCTTCGACATCTGACTTTGTCCGTTTCTATCAAAGGCTCTTCCAGCATTGGTCCAAAAGATATTCTTTCTGGTCGCCCTGAGGGAGGGAGGTGACGAGAATCATCCTGCATCTCTGCAGAAAGCTAAGCAACCGCCCAATCACCACATCTTTTCTTCGAGACATTCTGAGCGCCCTGCGGATCGCACGATCCGCAATCGAAGTAGGTTGTTGCTTCCCACATTGACAACTGTTTGCGAACCGAGGCCTTTCGCGTCGTATTGTAGACATGGGCTTGTTGTTGCCTTGTGCTTCCGGGTCGGAAGGGTCGCCGCCCTTTGAATGATACCGCGCAATTCGTTGATCGAATAAGGCAACGTTTTGAGGCAACTGATAATGGCGTCCCGTGGGTGCCATTGGTGCCCAATTGCCCTGCAGGGAGTTTTTCTACTTCCGAGAATAGACGTATGTCAGAGTCCGAAGATCAGCTGGACAGGGGCACATCCTATGTCGGTGGCATGACATGCGAAGGGTGCTTGCGGGGTGCTGCTGTATCGACCACCCTGGCGGCTGACCATCTCGAAGTAGGGGGAAGGTTTCCATCTCGGAGTGGTCAACATTGTCAGTAAGGCAAGAGGCCATTAGCTGCAGGCCGAAGCCTGTGCATCTCGAAACAATAGAGTCAAAGACTGGTCGGACAGGACATTCGGAAACGGACCTATTATCCTGCTTTGCCCGAGTCTCAAAGCCGGCAGGAGAGTGGTTCGAGTCGGTGCTTTGAGAACGGGGGGTAACTTGTCGGCACGTTTCTGACGGAAGGCTTCCACCATAAAACCTTGGAAGTGCGAAGAGAAGATTGACGAGGACTTCGCCAACTTATACTCTTGCCCAATTCCTTCCACCAACAGCACACATATATGTTCTTTGCCGTTCACACAGCCCCCAAATAGCAGCTCAGCCCAGTAATGCTCGACCGGGAGATTTCAGCTCGGTGCCCAGGTGTCTATTGATAGAGCTATGATTGAAGGGGCGTCGCAGCCCACTGTACTCGGCAGCTCTGGCCCCCGGGCGGGGGCGTCGTGCTCCACAAGCCGCAGCAATACCTGACCATTTCCGGCATGGAGCTGCAGAAATGTGGCGGCCCCCAAGCATACAAGATGAGGCCTGCTGTGATGGTTGCCTCTTTTCGGGCTGCGGCCCAATGGATGCTCGCGGGATGGTTCGCGATAGACAATGATGACTGGCAACTCTCCAGGCCACTGACCCTCTCTTGCCTGGTGACTGTGTAGGAAGTCTTCGCCGTCTCGCTACCCAAGCTGCGGTTTTCTCAATTTTTAGGTGGACAAGTACAATTGATCTGGCCGCCTAGTGAGATAATATAAGCCCTACTCAAGCCATGAGCGCGACCTTGGGGCCGGCCGGAGGGGGCCGCCGCGCTTCACGATGCGGTCCCACTAGAGGAGTCTCGCGACAACATGAAAAGAGTACCTACTAGATATCTTACCCTTGTTCGGAGGTAAAAGAAAAAAGGAAAAAGAAAAAAGAAAAAAGAAAAGACATACCAAAATTCTTCGATCCCTGGTCCGCTGTTTTCACTATACCCACGTTGCTATCACAATACACCGGCGGCTACATGAGCTGCGTCTGGACAGTGTTATGACTCGGAGCTCTGGGGAAACTCTGAGTGGACTGCCACGTTTCCGGTCCTCCCTGCACTGTCAACAGATGGCAATTTAGGTATTATCTCCCCTCTTGGGAGACTTTTTGCCATCTAGTTACCTGGGGGCACAATGGAGTATCGGGTCTGTCCGACACGTCGGCGGCAGAATGCGCTTCACCCGGCCCGTGGCAGGTCCCCATCGAATCTGGCAACTTGGGCAGCGCCAGCCCTGAATGTTTGCCCTCCCGCCCACACACACACACCCACGGATTCACACCTCGAGGTGGTGTAGCGGAACGCTTTGCCGGAAACGAATCCAGATTCACACGACTCTCGAGATTGGGGCCAGAAAGTTGAGATCCCCGGAAGCACTCACGCCCCAAGGCTTCAATCGTGATCGGATCCCATACAAAAGGAGGTGCCACCCCTTCCATCTAGGCGGCTCACATGGAGCTTTCGGCAGAGCCGTGGTCTGTCACGGCCACACATCCGGCGGAAACCACGCCGATATTCTTCATTCGATGGCTTTGCGCGCCACAGTGTTGTCGAGAACCCTTAGAAACCGCGTGTTTCTATTAGTGCCAAATCCCGCCCCCGCCCCCTTTTCGGCACGGCCGGGCGCCGAGGGGGCTACTCTTTTTCGCCCCCGGCTGGTCGGTGATGGCCCAATGCCTGGCGACGCGATGACGACCATTGGATGTCATTATGATTGTTACGCTGAAATTCAATCTCGAGACCGCGCGTATAGGGGAGCAGTTCACATCTGCCTCAGACCACTTCCGGGGGTTTGCACCCGGAACTCATCAGGATGGCTGCTCCCTCACGCTAACGCCGACACCAGAGGACTGCAGGTGAGAGGAAGATGAAATCCCAGACATTTTTTCATTGTTTATGGTTTATGAGGTATCATAGAGAAAAGACTCCAAACCAAACCATTCAGTCTATAGTCGACATGCCGATGCGCGCGGGGGCAACGTGCCCTCTCAGGCGACTCAGTCGCGCCAGTGTTAACCTTGTTCATCAAATCGTCTATCCTCTTTGAACAGCCCCGGGCCGACCCCTTGGAAGGGCCCTTCCTCCTCGTACCGTGCACCGCTTTGTCTCCGTGTTGCCATTGCTAAGCAATCTGCTGCTGACGACGAAAGACATATCGCCAAATCTGTCAACAAGGCCGTACATAATAGTCCAATCTATCCACAATGATCGTGTCTATGATGCCGTTCTATCAATTTGTCGATCCGGTCGGACATTGGCTCGCTGGTGTGAGTTTTGTCATACCTTCATGTTTTTTTTCGGTGCTTTATAATGCTTTGTCAAAAAGAAACGAAAAGGATCCTTTCGCATCGCTCGGTCATCGCATCATGTGTTGGTAGCAAGCTCATTCAGCCCACCATGACGCCCATGGCGAGGCCATCGTCGGCGATGAGAACCTCAGGCTCGGTGAGCAGTTTCTTGGAGACAACCTCCTGGCCCTTGACGGAAGCAGGGTCCAGACCTTCGGCCCTCCGGTCCATCTCACGCTTGATGCCGTGCCTGACGGCGTCAAGGACAGTGTTGACAGTGGCGCGCGGCGTGTAAGTTGGCACGGTACCATCCACATAAACGCCAGTCTTGACAAGGATAGAGTACCACTCCTCCTTACTCTTGGCGTCCATGGCGTTCGTGCCGCGGATGTCACTTTCGGGAGTGTCTCCGACGAAATAGACAGTGCGCGGCGGCTTGCTATTCACAAGCCCGTGCTGGTTGGCGCGCCATTGTTGCAGCAGACGAGTAGCGAACTCGAATGTGCTGACCTGGGGCTTACCGAAGGCGTGCGTCTCAAGCTTCTTGCCGCCCGTGACGCTCTCGAAGGTGTGCTCAACGATCGACCGCAAAGCACCCATGCCGAGCCGTGGGTACTCGTGGCTGGCTGACCAGATCACGTCATTGTGACTGAAGTAGATGGGTGGATATTCCTCGAATGTCTCCGAGCGCGTCTCCAAGCGACCTCCCTGTGAGCAGGCAAGGTCGACGATGATTTGTAGGTCCGATGCCCAATCGCGTGAGTCAGCGAAGACGAAAATGGCTTCGATAACGATGTCGCTGAGGGCACCACGCTCGAGCAAGTTGCGCGAGTTGGCGAGATCAGTCTCGGACATCTTGCGGAACGGGGCGGTGTGGTGATTCGCCTTGAGGATGTCGCCGGGTGTAATGACGTCCCGGAAGCCATAAGCCTCGGCGACCTCACGGCACTTCTCGCCCTCGCCGCCGACGACAAGCACGGTACGATACTTGTTCGCCATCTCTCGCATGGGTGTATGTCCACAGATGAATTGGCCGGGGCTCACTTCGAGCTCCAATTGCTTGGAGAGATCACGACAACGTTCCTCTTCGGACTTGCCACCGCCGTTGGTCAGAAAGATGTAAGGTCTGCAGAATGTATGTCAGTGGTTTGAAATCTTGAATTCATCGGCAGTGAAACTTACACTCTGACTCCATACTCATTCTCTCCGTTCAGCTCCTTCATGGCTTCGATAGCCTCCGGGATGGGGTTTCCGCCTCGGACAAGCACGCCATCAATGTCAAAAGCAAATGCAAAGTCGTCTGCGACGGTTGTATCGAGGCCGGGTGTGACTGGTCCGGTGAGTGGTGTGGAGAGACTCGCAGGGGTCGACTTTCCTGACGGAGTGAGAGCCGGTGAAGGTGAAGAATCACTGGAGTCGCCCTCTTCGAGATCAGCAAGGTTCTGGATGTCCTTGTCCACCTTATTCCGCGCAACGCTGAAGCCTTCGGCGAAGCTGGATGCGGAAGTGGACCGCATAGGAGGGCCAGGTCTTTGAGCCATGGTGACGAGTCAAGAAGAATGTGGGGATGCGAGGATGTTGGCGTTGATTTGCAAAGACTTGCACCGGGGCGTAAGAAGCAGATGTGATGGTGGAGGGAAAGCACCTCGAATTTTATACACAACAACAGGGGATTATCAAACGCTCGTCTGCCTGACCGAGACTCAACTTGGCAACCAACTTGAGGAAAGGGATCTTGACAGATACTTATACAATCGAAGACTGACAGGATTGAAGGAACTAACAGGGAAGAGTGTTTGCTCGGAATGACTCGGCCAATCTGGGGTCGAGAGGAACCCACAAGCAGCGATGTATTCTCCAGGTTAAATGTGGACCTTCAGGTATGACGGGCAACTTGTCCATCGCTAATGTGCCGCATTGTAAACACAAGCGTCAAGGAGTATAAACCAACCAGCGTCTTAGTAAAAGATACGTACCCCGGGCCCGTTTGACGGGTCCGATCGCTAGTTTGAACAGGATGATGCCATTAGTGTTCCTGCACTGCGAGCTCCTTATTTTCGTGATGACGATATCCCATCCATGCCGCCTCATAGCATCTCGGCAGTTTTTTGGCATATGAACAGTGACCCCACCAGAGGCAGAGACACAGGCGAAGCTGGAGATAAGAGCTGCGTGTACCACTGTGTGTAAGACGGCGGGAGTCCCGACGAGCCATGTCAGGAACCCTCCAAGACTTCGACAGTCGAGCGCCACACCAAGCATGTATTTTTGGGGTTTAGTGCGGCTGAAGAAATTTCCAAATGGCCGGCCCCTTGAAGCTAGAGCTCACGGAGCCTGCCTGGATGAAGCTAGGTTCAAAGGAACAAGCATCCCGGCGCAATAATGTTGCCGTGTCTCGACTAAGCACAACGTTATCGGTATCCCACACTGTTATCGAGTCACCCAGAAAGGTTGTAATCATAGACTCGGCGGGGTGGCGTCAGACAGTACTGCCCTCCGGGGTCTTTGCCTGTTGATCGCGATCATGGTTCGGGTGGGTGTGGTGGCCGGCGTGGCCAGCGAACCCTATTGCGATCCAGGAACACGCTCGCCCACACGTGCGTCGCAAGTGGGCTGGCGTCTTGCGGCAACTTTTGGGCCATAGGTCGGGCTGCTGCCGCTGCGATTGATTGGACTTTGACAGAGCAGGGAGGGTTTGTCGATCCCATCTACTATGCATGGACAAGTACGCTTTGTGACGACCGAGGGATTTGTTACGTGCATTGCCTCCACATACCAACTTTAGCAAATGCTCACCGCAAAGTCTGTGGGCTGCAGAGAACTTCCTTGAACATGCGTGAATGGGTGATGCAATTTGCAGATGTACTTTGAGAATTGTCGGGTCCGTCCAAGTGGGTGCCGCAGGAGTGACGTCAGTGTGGAGCCGGGTGCTGTCTGGGCGAGTTCCAGCGTCGAATACACCGGGTCCTGCAGGTGTGCGCGCGTCTTGATGATAGCTCCAAGACCCGTTAGGGCAATCCTGTTCCTGTCAGTCCTGTGCATCCCTCTGCCGGCTCGGCAGGGAATCGTTCCAGAGAAACGCCGAAGCGAGCCGGGGCGGCTCGAAATGTCCAACGATCAACCCCGTGCGGCCGAGGGAGGTCGCATCTTTCTGCGGCAAGCCAAGCAAGGTTCAGGCGGCCCGGCTGGTCTCTCGGCTGTTCTTGAGACGACGTTGCTGATTACCGAAAATAAGCTGCTCCTCCTGACTTGAGATAGATTTGCTTACGGCGGTAAACAAGCGTGCACGCCAGAGCCTAGACCGTGACGGCTCACTCTGATTGGAGGTTGCGAAGGCCTACAACCTGCCATGGGGCCAATATCCCATGTACTGCGTTCCATAGTAGGTAAGAAGCCTTCCGGGGCACCAAAACCCCTCCGTCACATCCCAAAAGTGGGTCTGCGGGTGCAGTGGTACCCCTCAGTAGCATGTGAACATGCAAGCAGCCCATAGTTCGTGGGCCGGCATAACGAGGCATTGTAACTGTACGAAGCCGACGAGTATCTGGCGGAGGAGTGTCGGTTGCCAGAATCTGGGGTGCAGGCCATCATCATTGCGCACAAGTCTACCAAACAGCCGCTTGACCGCCGTGTGCAACTTCGAACCCCATGTGTAATCTGACCTCTGCAGTGATCTTGACATATGCTTGCCCACTTGAGGGCAGGCCCCGGTGTTGCAGTCTGGTTGGCAGGACACAAGTCCTGCGCGCTTGTCCGGTGATGGCAGCTGCATTTTGGGAGTGGAGGCAGTTGCACAGCCCAATGCTCGGGGCGTTGTCGCGGCCTCATTGTTGGTCCGAAAGCGGTAAGCCGATTCAGACAGATCTGCCTGCCACGCCAGCCTGCCATCTCTGCACCCTCATCGCGATGAGCTCAGTGGATCCAATGTTCCTCGTGGGTCTTGATGATGGTGAAATAGGCTCGCCAGATCAGCGTACACCATTGCGATGACGTTGCCTGCCCCAAGGAGGACACACCCCATAGCACAGGCAATCATCCGACAACTGCATGATTTGCATTGCTCGAAACCTGAATCGAGGCAGCGACATGATCATGTCTGCTGAGACGATGCAATCATTCACTTGGTTGCCAAGGTTGCCATTCCCTCGTCAAATATGCAAGAGCCCTGCATTTGAAATCGCATCCAGGGTCCTAGTGGTGGGCAAACCAGCATCGGAAAGTTGACCAGGCGATGAGCGCGGGATTCGCAATCGGATAGGACAGATCGTCTGAATGCGTGCTGTGATGTCTTGGGCCTCTTGGCTGTGTGGCTGTGTGGCCGTATAATTTGATCTTCGGGGTGACACACCTTCCCACGACTCGGGCGCATCTAAACGTCAGCTTATCAAGCCCGAATTGGCTCCGGCCCACGGCCCCTCTATTGATGCAACGTCTCGTTCTGATTCCCGGGGGGGTTCTGGGGAGTATCCACCTCCGCTTCCTGTCAAGTGGTTATGGGTCGTGTCCCAATCGGTCAACCCGGAGGTTGGACGTCCCAACAGCGGTTGTCGAAGACCCACCTCAAAATATCGCCGACGGGCATTTTGCCAGTAGTGGTGGCCTTCTACTCCAGCCTGGTGATCGTCCGGGATGTAATCTGCCGTTGAGCCGTACCACGTTCTGTGTCGCCCTTCGCGAGGAGACCATTTCGATGTTACTGGTTGAAAGTGAAATCTCCCCATATGCACGATGCTCTGTATCCGGCTGCGTCGACTGCACGTTGGCGCTGCTCTCGCTCCGCCAGTGCTTCCTCAAGGCTCAGCCCAACAGGAAAGCCACGAACCTCGTCGCGGTCAACACGCATCCAGCCCTTCCAACCGGTTGTCACGTCGGCATGTGCTGAGCCGAGGGCCGCAGGACTCCCTCCACTGATGACAATGGTGCCCCACCATTCGCGAGTTGCGGAAGCATGTCTCGAGTAGATCATGTAATGTTCGGCAGAGGTGAGCACATCACGGATGTGAGAGGGTGAGCCACGAGCTGTACGATAAACGTGAACATGCTTGAGGTCCTCCAGCGTCACACGTTGGTTGTGTGTATTGGTTGCATGATCTCTTGGCGGTCCTGAGTGCGATGGATCCACATGTTGTTGCTGCGACGAAGTATGGTCGTCAAGAGAGTGTGCCGTTCGCCCGTAAGGCCTACTGTATGGAGCGTGTTGAGGGACGCTTGTAATGTCGAATATTGCTTCGGCGTCAATGACAACAACGGTTTTATTCTCAGGGGGGGCAATGAGAGTGGCGACCAGTTTATATATGAGCGGCAGCTGTCTGCCCGACAGGGACAGCGGAGCGGACAGAGTCGCCCTATGATGACGACTGACAAGCGAGTCGAGATCTGGGATAGGGTAACTCTTGACCTTGGCCAGGTATGGGGCAGATACGGGGAAGGTGTGAGGATTGCTTGTCGGGGCATCGTCCGTTGAAGACGGTTGGACCTGATGAGCTGACGTTGAATTGAGGCTCGTGCGGAGCGCCGTCAAGATCTAAGATTGGCAGATCAGCAATCTTGGAAGTCTCGTGCGGCACCAAGGAGCTTCAGCCTCACTAGGCGTGCCAATGAGTGTTCGTGGGCAGACCGTCGCACGAAGTTGGGGGATTGGAGTCTTGAGCAGGGGATGATGGCCGAGGACTGGGCTGGGCAGGGTCTTATCGCCGATAAGGAATGGGAGCTCTTGAGGCTTCGTGAGAAACAAGACGGGCTCAGTGACTGCGAGCTTCTGCACTACACCATCATATCACAAAAGAGTGTCCATCGTCCAGAGACCGTAAGGACGTATCACATGGGACGCCGTACCTCGTCAAGACTTGTTTCTTCAACCTCCCCGAGCACCCGCCGACCGGTCGCCGCCTCGGCCATCGCCTAGACAACGCCCTGCGCGCCTCTCCGAGATGACGCCGCCGTGTCACAGCTTTGCAGCTTCCAACTTGCCGCTGCAAGTTCAGATCAATGTCGAAGGGAAAAAGCGCAAGACAGTCGGGGGCAGGGGCGTCGACCTGAGCGCGTGCGAGCTGCTCAGCCTGACGCAGTACAGCTGTGAAGTCGACAAGCCGCAGAACCCCGACAGCCGGGTGCTATGTTATCCCGTGCAGAGATGGTTCAGAAGGTGAGGCGTCCCCGATCCAGGCCGGTAGGAACGAGACGAATGGGATTCAGATCGAATTTTGATCGAAGTCCTGGCTCCGAGGTGAGGAGGTGTCGAGAGGGAAGAAGGCGGCTGACGGGAGGTCCTGGTTTCTTAGGTGCAACGACCAAAAGGGCAGCTTCATGGTCGAGACAACAGCCTGGGAAGGGTCACCACCCGCCACTGCCTCCGCACCAGACGCGCAATCTAAAAACAGGAGCACAACTCACTGGCACGACGGCGATAAGACAGAATTTTACTCGTCAAGCTGAAGGACATACCGATGAATTATGGCGTCCCTCCCGATCTTGATATCTTCAATTTCCGACCAGTCGGCCCAATCGGTACCTGCTGCAATTACGTGAATCAACCCAAGCACCTTGCAACAAGAACAACAATGAGGCTGTGACGGGACATGTAAGGCCGGCAGACATCGAGCATCGGGCGAACACCCCCATGCCCCCGAGAAGTACGAGAGCGGCGATGAAGGTCGGTACGATGGTTTGGAGCTCATGGTCTGGGCGAGCAGACGGCGCCTTCTTGAACCCTCGAAACTGCGTGGCTGCATGCTTAAAGCAACCATGCGCTGCGGTACCGGGGCTGGAAAAGCCCGATGATTCGAGTCGATCATCCTGCCGTCGCACTCTCGCAAGACGGAGCTACCCACCGAAGGCGGATACCTAGAGAGTGGTGCTGCCCTTACACAATGTGGCTGAGGCCGCGGAGACGGGCTCGCAGCCATGGTCTCATGACGGCTTCCTTGGCGGGCGTGGTTGCCGCGAGATACTATGAGAGCAGTGAGAGCTCATAACCCATTCGATGGACCAGAGTCATACCGGGCTGCACCGAACTCATCGGCCCCTTGCGTTGCTTCACGTCTTGGCTGTTGGGTCCTTGTGTTACTGTACGAGATTCGTCATCGGGTAAAAGTGACCAGTTTCGCAGCGCTGAAACACTCGTTGAAGGTCGAGTCTTTTAACAAGAGCGTACTGCTGGACACATGCGGGGAATCGAGTGAGGCTCGTAGAACACATGTAGCGAGACTCTTCATGCCGTGTATAGCTTTTCCCGCGTCCCGAGAAGATCATGTTTTGTAGCTCCAAGGCGAGCGTCTGGCCGGTTTGAAGGCAAGGCGGGATCGATTCTAGGACCATTCGCGGAGCACAAGATGTGATGCTTGAAATGCAGCAATATTGTAGCGAACAGATCACCATAGCCCTTGGAGGGCCACTGAAACCGCAGGGCAAAAAGCTCGAACGAGAAGCAAGCGCATCATCAAAACATTGCAGTCGACGTGAATCCACCCGATGCCATTGCTCGCCTCATCTATGCATATCGGTACAACCACCTCCAGAAGCCCAGGCTCTATAGACTGCGCTGGACGACCTGCTCCCCCCGGATCCCATCACGACATCCCGTCTCCCCCGTGTGGACCTTCGCTGATACCCACATCCATTCCCATTCCAAATCTTAACCCTGTCGAGATGCGCGCTCTTCCTCGAGAGTCCTGTAGTAGCTGTCGCGCGCGTGCGTGCGAGGCATGTGGTAGCCGTACCTGTTCATCAGTCGTCAGATTTCGCGTTCAATCAGGCTGCGGAGCCCTCGATCGGCTTGCTCAAGCCACTCCAATCGTACCAAAACATGTTGCCCATAGCAAATCCGAGGCCTGTATAGATACAGCATTAGCTCGAGTCTTTTTTCCCTCTCCTGATGCTTTCCGCAAGGCCCGCCTGCCCCGCCGCTTCTGCTCCCGCGCAGAGAGTCTTCTCGTCCTTTGAAGATGTAACATACCAAGCGCGATACCGAGATCGAGGACGAGACCCCGCCGGAGCATCTAGATTCAAAGCCCAGTCAGCCCAATTGCATCCCCTGCACGTCATTCTGCCCCCCTCTCCCGAGGCTTCAATTGCGCTTCTCTCGGGCCGTCCGACTGGATGCAACGTACGCCAACAATCGGTTGAACACCAGCCATGATTTCTGAGTTCGCAAGGTTTGGTAGAGTCGAAGAGCGGAGAGGTTCGGGGCGTTTGCGTGCTTCGCAGGGTCGTTGTCGGCGAGGAAATGACCTGATGTTTTCCGGGAGGGAGAGGAAGCTTGTCGGCTTGCAGCCGGGCGAGCGAATCACGTGGCGCAAAACCAGGATTATGTCAGCGAAGTTTTGCCGGCCCAGGCGCCCGGGTCGGCGAGGACGAGCTCCAGAATTTTGACGGCTTCATCGACATGACCTTGCGCCGGCCAAGCTCACCAATGCGACAGCCACGCCCATTATGAGCCTCCATCTACCATCGCGGAGGGTCTTTGCGACCGGTACTATCTTTCCTGTCCTCCCATGGTATCTAGAACCCAGATGACTGACCTTTCCCAGCTCCGACGATCCTCAAGACCCTCCGGCCAACCTTCCTCACACCCAATGCTACCACCGCCCTTCCCTCCAGATTCCTCCTCCTCACCTCCCAAGTCAGGCACGCTTCCGGGAAACAAACCAAGCGCATCAAACACTCGTCCCGCGGTCTCATCAACACGTCCAAGCCCAAGGACCTCCACAAGTCCGCGCTGGGCGACCTGACGAAACCCGAAGACCGCCAGAAGGTCGAAGACCAGCTCCGCGGGCGCATGACGCAGACGCGCCTCGAGTCGCAGTCCATCTTCGACGAGGACCTGAAGAACATCCCGGCCGAGGGCGAGGAAGAAGCAGCCGGCGGGGCGGGCAAGCAGGCCGCCGCCAAGGAGGAGGAAGCGGCGAAGCCCAAGACGCGACTGTCCGCTATGGGCGCGTCGCTACTCAAGGACCACACGCGGCACGCGCTGGACCCGGACCCGCGGAGCAGGAGGCGGTGGGAGCGCAAGATGGTCATCCGCCATGTCACGCGCGCGCTGGACGTGCGGGGCAGGGAGACGCGCGAGGAGAGGCTGAAGAGGACGGAACGGGAGGCGCTGTCCAAGAGTACGTGGCTCGCGACGAGCACCAAGAAGCTGATGTACCTGGCACGGCAGATCAGCGGCAAGACACTCGAGGAGGCGAGGACGCAGATGAAGTTCTCCAAGAAGAAGTTCGCCAAGGAGGTGCTGTATGAGCTGAATCTGGCGCGGGATAAGGCCATTGTCGAGCGGGGCATGGGCCTGGGCAAGGTGAATGGGGAATTTGTCCCTGGCGTGACGGAGAAGAAGACGGTGAGGGACTACAGACACGGCAAGTGGGTGGACATCGTGGACCCGACGACAATGTACGTCGATGAGGCGTGGGTCAACCGTGGTCCATGGAGAGGCAAGAGGCCCAACTACAGAGCCAGAGGGCGGGTGGATTTGATTCAGATGCCTCAAGCTAGTAAGTGTGGTCTGTCAATTTCCGGTGCTCAGTGACTAACGATTCTTGACAGGCATCACAATACGTCTCAAGGAGGAGAAGACCCGGGTACGACAGTTCGAGGAGAAGAAGGCCAAGGAGTACCGGCAGGGCCCATATATTCATCTGCCAGACCGGCCCGTCACTGCCCAGCGACCCTTTTACACTTGGTAAAGAAGGCCAGAGAGAAAGATGCAGGGAAAAACAATCTCAATACCATTGTTCCACCAATTCTTACAGTAGCTGGAAGCTCGAGGTCATCCCTTCTCGTCGCTGATGTGTATACAACAGTCGAATATGCCACCCTAGACATTGTTTTGAGCGTACTCTGCTGACGAGACTGCTGTTCAAGACTATCTGTCAGGCCGTTCTCGAGAAGAGTTCCACTGCGGCGCCGGTGAGGTGACAATAGTCCGTCCACCGCAACTTTGTGCCTGCGGGCTCTGCTGAGTGCCCTGTCTATACGCAAGTGCAATGGTTGCTTGAGTGGATTGCATGGTCTTGCGTGGCTTGCATGGAGGGGTGGTGTGCGACTGCAACAGGGTCATCTCCGGTCAGCCGACGTGCAGAAGTCGAAGAGCCCTCATGGACGTTCGCGGGCTCACAATTCTTGCAATGTCTATCCTACCTTCCCGTCACAGTACGAACCACACTTACCATGACTGTTTGTAGTCTGAACTATATGACGTCTCGGGGCTGCGAGGTGTTGGGCTGGCGGCTCAGCAAGGTGGGGCCAATGATACCAACCTGTCGATTCACGCCACGCTACCGAGTGACTGTAGATTGAAGAATTGGCCATCTCTTCTGCTACAGCTACTCTGACCCTGAGGGTCTTCTCAAATCATCTTGTGAAAACATTTAGATATCAAATGCCATATTGGGGGCCAGTTACAAACGTCGACTGATACTCTACTTGGGTACAAAGTATCCCCGGTCGGTCTCAGCCACTGTCGCATCGAACAGCCGTAACCTGCTGTCGTCCGGCTTGCACGAGAAGTTCTGGAACCGTCGTCCTGAAGCCGGCTTTCAACAAAATCTGGCATCTAGCGGACGGATTGCAAACGAAATGTACACCGTTGGAAGATAAGAAAAAAGCCCCGAGCAGTGGTGGTGGTTGCTTGGACGGAGGTCTACTGTTAGTCCTGGTGCGCACCAGACCCAGGTTGTACTATGTAGAAACCTCAGCAACCTCAATAGCAGTTTCGGGTATGTACCCAGGGTGTCAACCTGAGACCCTGGTGAATTGTACGGCGCTAATTTCGTTCGGGAATTTACGGATCCGTACATATGTAGAATAACCCCCCGTACCCCCAACAGAGAATGAGGCTGATTGGTAGAGCCTCACATTCCACACATCGGTGCGCGAAATCGCAATCCGATCAGGCAATCACTTTGCTGTGCCTTGCAAAAGGTGTCTCGTTTCCCTGCGAATGGACGAGTGCTCGTTCTCCTGATGTCTCGTACCTTTGCAAATGGCGTACGTCGGCTTCGAATTGTTGGAATCGTACCCATTTGGCATTCACTTCGCATCGTGAGTCCCTCTTTTGGGTTGCTCAACGGACAAGAAGTTGTGTCCAATCGAACACTAAATCGTTGTCTCAAGTTGAAAAGAAGAATGTATGCCGCGTTTCTTTCCAGTCTTCTTTTCCCCAATGTTGCGAAAAGCATAAAACTTACTGGTCTCTCTCATCATCTAGCGCTCTCGGTAACCTCCCGCACCGAACGCTGGTCAACTGCTGTGGAGTGGATGAATGTTCTCCATACCACAAACTCATCGTTGCAAAATCAGTTCATGCAACAACGGGATCGAAGTCCTCCATCTGCATCACGCATCCTCGATATAGTTGAGGAGAAGATATGCCGACGCAGCCCCTACTCTTGTGCCAGACAGCCCCATGGCTCTATAAGTGCCTCAACCCGCGACACGACACCTCTTCAATCTCTTCAACCTGGACTCTCCAGTGCCGTTCGACCTCTATCCTTTGGCTTTCGCCTGACGACGTTGTCAGCTGGACTCGATTTGTTTTGGAGAGTCGCTGCTCCTCCGTCGACAAGTGTTCGAATTCAGCATACTCACGGCCTTCTTGCTTGCAATACCCTCTATCAGACATCCTGTCACTGACCAGCGAGCTGGCTCGGCGTTTGATGATAGCAAGTGTTGTTCCTGCGGTGCGCAAGTGAACATTTGACGCTTCAGCAGGAGGGAGTGAATACAATAAGTCCGGTTAGTGTGAGGATGGCTACCATCGTTCCCTTCCCTGAAAGCATACAGTGTCTCGGTCTGATCTTTCACAGCAACAATGGCATTACGCTTGACGCCTACGCACGTACAACCCCAGAACCTTCGTTGCCTGATGTCATCGTCCCCGAACCGTCCAGGAAATTCTCACGCGACACCGCCTGGAGACAAGCTTCACAATCATCATCGCGGGTTCTGCACCTGACCGCCAACTCTTCACATCATCGACTACGAGCTACACATCACCCAGGGCTTTTCAAAGCCGCCCTCTGACGCTTCCGCCGGAACCGGAAAAGCCTCTGCTCCGACAGCCTCGTCGGTCATTTCCACAGTTCGCTGCTGACTGAGGCGCTGTTCCCTTCTACTACCAAAATTCTTTCGAGAGCCTCTGATCAGGCAACCTCCACCTCGCTGCTGCCTAAACTGCCCACCTCGTTCTCATGCTATGGCGTGATGTGGCGCACTCTCGTGGACACTTTTCCTTGTTTTTCTGACACTATTTACTTACCCGCAGATGGTGGCTGCTCAATCCTGCAATTGCCATAGGTCGGCCGTCAAGTGACGTGTGACCTTGCGAGCCTCGAAATCTCCCCGCTTTCAAGAAAAGTATCTGAACGGTGATCTCCATACTGGCCGGGCGAATGCTCCCCAGGCAAACCACGACTCTCATGCAAGGCAAATATCTGCCTTGTCGCCTTGGGAGCAGCCTAGACGCCGATCGGACACAAAGTTCCTATACATGGGGGCTGTCTGAATCCAGAGCAAGCCTTGTACAGTGCTCTGGCCGTGTTTGTACGGCTGCCAAAGATGTCAATGACATCGGGTGGCATGCTGCTCTTCCAACCGTCTGATTGCACATGAAGATCCGGGACTTCTGAGGGGACGGGGTGACCAAGATGGCACTCTTCAAGATGAACAAGTGTCACGTCAAGTCTGAGATCATCAGTGAACCAAGAAGCAGATTTGAAGACTTTGGTCATCATCTTCGCTGTGGCGTGGCCAGTTGGCGAGGGCGTTGCTGGTCTTTCAAGTCTCAGCAATTCGTCTGCGGACCGAAGTCTCTCGCTGTTCGAGTGGAGCATGGGAAATAAGATGTTAATAAAACTGGCTACCTAGGTAGTCACTAGGATGATGCCGCAGACATATCCTCTTGAGTGAGACCCGATAAACATTGAAGGAGTACGTGGTCGTTCATCTTCTGGGTCATGAATGTTGCCTGAGATGCCTCTCTATGCATCCGTATCTTCAGGCTGCACGCACACTTGAAGAATTCAGGTGCCTAACATTTTCCTTTCTTGTTTCTTTTTTCTATCTTCCTCTAGTATACAGCTCCAACGTGGCCCTCAAGGGCGCTGGCGCAATGAGGATCCTTATGGGGGAAAGAAGCCACTCTCCCTACCTCAAGAGACGTCGTGTTTGCCTATTTCCTCTTCTCTACCCGTCCGACTATATAGGTACCACATGGAATCAACACTGAACAGCAACGAGATCAACACAGCTAGCGAGCCATACAAGGGAGTTGCAAGCAGCCTCGGCGACGACTTCAACAAGTAATTCGAAATCGTTCTTCCTCTGTGCGACGTTGACGGATGGATATGCGTTGGCCAATCAAAGATGGCTGAGTGCCCAGGTGCACAGTGCACATGCATCATTACGGGTCTGTATGGATTCTGCAAGGCACCTTTGAGTCTTTGGCAGATGTTTTAAAGGTCGCAGGCCACGTTGGCAATGGGTGGACGACCAATGCCATTGGTGAATTGAATCCGAGAATTGGCCAGGCTGGATAAATGTCAAAAGTCTAGAGACATCGAAAAGAGAATGCGAGATAGCTAGATATGATGGCATTGCGAACAATCGACCGCCGTCTTATTTCTCTGTATGGCAGTCCGCCAATTCGTGCTCGCAGTCCCCGGGGCCGCTCTGAGTTTGAGGAAACACATTCTTGTCGGAATTTAGTATTTAATCATGTTCGACGTTGCGCCCTGAGGATGAAATATCCGGGACGGGCTCGTTCTACTGTTCACTTCATACAACTCAGGCACGAAAACTGCGACATTCCGTCGTCGAAACCACGGTCATTGCGCTTGTGACGCTGCGACGACGGCTCTGGTTGTCCATCTGCGGTTCAGCCTCAGCATCATCGACGTCAAAGTTGGTCCATCGTCGACTGCTCGCTCACGGCTAGTCAACATTGCAACTGCTATCCTTGAGAAGATAGCATCCTGCCTGACGTCGTCGTCTCCTCTTCCAGTCCATCATATCACTCTCTCATCCCGCACGATGGGTCTGCCCCTTCACCAGCAGTCCGCAGCCTCGAACCCGGATCAGTTGTCCGCACAGTCCACGGACAGGTACGTCTTGGTAAAGGGGCCCACTCGTCACTGCATTGATTTGCTCCAGTGACTGAACAACTATGATATTGTTGGTAAGTCAATCTCCGTATACGAAGAGGTCTGAATGGGGGGTGAAAACGAGTGTATTTGCTATTATTGTTAATGATGTCTGGCAGAAGGAACGGAAGGGAAACTATCGTCGTACGCCAAAGGGATTAGGCGTACATGCGTACGGTTCCTTCCAATTGCCGTTGGGCTGTATCGGCCCGGCTAGCCATTTAGCCAGCTGGTTCCTTCTAGTGGCCATATGCCTCCGGTCCAAGGCAGACCAGGCTATTGCTATAGCTATCAACCTACACTAGCAGTCTTTTGTATCAGCTCGTAACCCCTCATTGTACGCTCTAAAAAATTAGTCTAAAACTCAAGCCATAGACAACCAATTGCCCAAATAAAAAAGAAATAAGTAACAATCATACTATATAAAGGAAACATACTTATTGCCTAGTTTATAAGCCTTTAAACAAAACCCTCCACTTATACCGTTAACTTATTATTGTTAACTAAGCGTTCTAGCACTCTATTTAGTATAGCCTTTATTATAGCGTCAGCGGAGTTATTGTTGCCATTAACCCATTGTACTTTTATAATCTTGCGTTGTTTGTATAACTAACGTAAAGCTATTATATTAATTATCAGCCTCTTTTCCCTAATTATACTTAATTTAACTAGGCATTTATATAAAAAATATAAGTCTATACAGACAACCAAGGGCATCATAGAAAGGCCGAGTCTATTAGTTATTAAGCAAAGCATCGTTTCTATTAAGAAACTAATATTAAAAGCATTAATAATCCTATAAATCTCTAATGCTAGAAAGCTCTAAGTAACCCTTTTATATTTAGTAAAACTCTAATATACAAAGTTTCCTATCAATGTAAATTAACCATTAGTATTAGTCTCATTTCCAATCGCTAAAATAAACCTAATCTAAAAGCTTAAATCTTTATTGCTAGCTAAAGAGCCATCAGCAAATGTAAAAAGCTTAGCCATCGCCAAATTAAAGGGGACATATTATAGCCCTTTTAATAAATTACCAAATTGCCACTATAAGCAATCGTTAAGCTTTATACAATTACCTTTATCAGGGTCTTAAATCTAAGCAGTAATAAATAGGTTAAAAAAGGCTTTTAGTTGGCAAATTAAGGTAATATAAGCATTATAAGCGCGTTGCTCTATATACTATTAAGCTTAGTTAGCTAACTTAGAATTAATGAAAACAATCTTAGTGCCTTGACTCTTCTGCTTTAGGTTTAGCTTAATCTCGTCTATTGTTAATATAGCGTTGTTAAAATCTAAAGCAGTATTAGGGGAAAGGAAGGTTTTGGCCTTGGCCTTAAATTAGGCCTTTTGCAACTTTTAGTCTTCTAATGCTAAAAAAGCTAATATAGCTAAGATAAAGGTATCGTTAGTTTGCATACCAACAAGGCTAAAAGTCTCTAAAGGTCTATTAGTAATTAGAAGATATAGGTTATAAGTTAAGGTTGACATATTAAGCTTTTTTTGGTGGTAGCCTTAGTACGTAGCAAACTAGTAAACGCCTGCTTCGGCAATGCTGTAAAGTAGCTTAATCACCCTAATAATAGTGTTCTAGGGGTATTTAGTTTATAGCGCAGCTAAAATAACAGCTAGTATAGTATATATAAGTTTAGTCTATAATTATAGGTATGCTTGGGTAATGTTGCGTAACGATAGCGTTATGCTGCCTTGCAATAGTAATAAGGCAAGGGCTAAAATCAACTGTTAGCTAGCATGTTAAATTATAAGGGACTATATTAAAATAAACGCTTTTTTTTTATTATTATAGCTTTATATAACTAGGCATAACTTTTTGTAAGGCTTAGTGGTTTTGCCTTTAACTTTCTATACTATTTAGGCCTTAAAGATGCGGTGGCTATTATGCCTAGCCTTACTATAGCGTTTAAAGCTAAAGACGCTATGGCTAACGAGGTTATCTATTTCTTAGGCGTCAAACGCTTTGAACGGCTTTCTTAGGGTTGTTATAATGCCATTGTTCCTTAACTTAACGGCAAAGTCATAGTTGTCCTTTTTTTTTCTTGTTAAAAAGGCGCTAGCTGGCTTATTCTTTAAGCTAAAAGATTGTCTCTTTTGCTTAGGCTTTGTAGCAATTATAATTATATCGCCAACGGCACCAACGGCATCAGCGGCATCGTTAAAGGGCTAGTGGTCTTTATTGTTGGTTGCTAGGGGAAGAGGAAGAGCGTTGGTATTAAGGTTGCAATAAATAGTTGCTGGGGAAAGAGTTAGAACGAAGGTATTAAGGTTGCAATAGTAGGGTTAAAGGATGGTTAATTTAAAAATAGCAGGCTTGTTGAGCATTTTAAGGGTAACGTTGTAACTATTAACGGCCGCAATCTTATAAGGCTTTTGCTAGCCATTTTTTTCTCGCTAAATTTATACTTTACTTTAAAGTAAAAGCTTAAGCACATTTACAATAGATGATCTATTTTAAGTATTAAAGGCGCCTTTTACTTAGCGCTTAGCTGCTGCCTTGCGTAATGCCTTCATAGCCTTTTATACCGCTTTAGCTCTTTTAATAGTTAATAGCAATAAGGCTAAATTGATTGTTATATAAGGGTATACGCCAAAAACAAAGAGAGTAGAAATGAGCTTATAGGGCTTAACGGTATTATTGACAGCCTTAAGGGCTATTTGCAAGATTGCTTTGTTAGATATTATACTATAAAGCTTATTGTATAAGATATTAAAGGCTTGTTAGAGTAGAGCGTAGTACTGTTCTAGCTTATTAATTAATTAGTAGGCTTTAACGGAGACTTATTTATATATAATTTTTATTAGCCTAGCTTTTAATTTAAATTTTATAGAGGCAAAATTAGTGCTAGCATTGTATATAATTACGTTAGAAGGTTTTTAATAGGTATCAATTTATAGTAAGCGTAGGGCTTCCTAAATATCTTTGGCTAATAAAGATAAAAGGAAATGGCCGCCGTAGAAAGCTGTTAAAGAGTTTAAAATATAAAGAATGGGGCAACTTTTGAGATATATAACGTTTGCAAGGATCTTATAATTAAACTTGCAATTGTTTTTTAGGGTGAACTTAAAGCGCTAGAGGGCATTGCTGTGCAATTGGCAATAGTAATAAAACTTTTTAATTGACTATAGTATATTTTCATCAACGTTATTATAACCAGCCTTCTTAAGCAGCTAGTAAAGTTAATATATTGCCAAGTAGCCAAAGCAACGATAAAGGCGTTATAGCTTCGTTTCTGTAAGAAAAACGCCTGCCTATTCCTCCTTACTTAGAAAAAACCATGGATAGCCCTATTTGCGTATAATAGGGATGGTTTTATTGTTATAGATAAGTTGGTTTATTAGATTATTAAATTAAACGTATAATTGGTTTATATCTGCGAAGCAAAGTAAAAAAGGCGTTAGAGCATTTAGCACGTAAAAATTAACGCGCTTAATTAAAGTGTTAACGGCAATAGTTCTAATTAAGTTTATTATTAATCCCTTGCTAAATTTAATTAAAGCTTATCTCGCTGTTAACTTATCAAGCTTAATAAAAGAGTTTTTTTATTATAAGGCAAAGAATTGCTCTTTTCTAGCTATAAATACCCTTGCAGCACCTATATTGAATAGTATGCCTTAGAATTATAACTAGGTATAGCGGTCTTTGATAAGGAATTGCGTGGCGTTTATATTAGAGCTATTAGCAAAATAAACGTCATTGCTGATAAGGCAGTGTAAAAAGCCTTAGTTTATAAGCTAAGTAAAGGCTCTAGTCTTCTCCTTGTAGTCTTTGTTATTATTGTTAACCTTGTCTTCTAGCTATATTTAGTCTGCTTTATCACCTTTATAACTTGCTAGGTATATCTTAAAGCTGTTAAAGTTATTGCTATTAAACTGGCAGTCGGCAATAAACTAGTTACGTAATTAGTCGCGTTCCTCTTAAGAGTATTTTGTTAACCAACAACCTTTTTTACTATATATGTAGCACTTTTTCTTCTAAGGCATATGCTGCTAAAGAGGGCGGTCGTTGTAGTAATTGCTACTACGGCCTTAAAAGCCGTTATGCGGGCAAAAGCCGCTATAAAAGCTGCTGCAAAAGCCTTTACCTCTGCCATGGTTATTACTATAGCAGCAGTCCAAATAATATTAATTATCTGCTTTGTTAGCGGTTAATTACTATTATAGACCGCAGGCAAGATAGGTTTTGATTAAGGAGCGTAAGTTAGAAAATAGCTCTTCGCAGGTAATAGCGGGCTTGAAAAAAGCGTGTTTAAATTCATATACTCTATAGCAAACTTTGATTATTATGGTCTTAAGTGCTTATTCGCTTGCGTAATCTGGTTCTAAAGCACGTTAGCATAATTATAGCTTATTAAGCAAGATCTTAAAGACTTTGTAAAGGTCTTTTCCTTTATTCTACTGCCTAATCTTATTAAAGGTTATTAAGGTTTAGTTTATATAATAGTAAAAGTAGTTAATTTTTATGTTAAAATGCCATTTAATCTTAGTATAAGCTTCTGCAAATGTATTAGAATAAGTAACATAGCTTTTATAAAACTATTAAGCGCAATTAGTTAAAATCTTTGGAAAAACGGCGTAAAACTAGCTAGGCTTAATTTAAGCGTGCTAGCAAAGACTAAAGAAAGTCTTAAGCTTATTATCTAATAAGTCGTATAGCTTGCCTATATACTTCTAATCTAAGCTATATATCTTTGTAAAGCTAGTTAAGGTTTAAATGTTAATGTAATTATTTAAATACTTAAGTAGAGAAAGAGTCTTATATAAGTTATACCGCTAGGGATTATAATAATATATGAGTGATTCTAGTATTGGGAATAGGGTGTTGTATAATATACGTAGATAGTTAAGGGGCAACGATTACGGTCCTATTATACAATCTATTAAAACTAACGCAAAAGAGCCTTATTTTAAAGGCAACTTTGAGGAGTTTTATTGCAAGTGTAACTAAAAGGGCACTTTTAAAAAGTCTTATTGCGGGCGTTATATGGTTTATTATATGTATAATAGAGACGGCGGTTGCAAGGGGTTTTATTGCAGTTGTAACAAAGGCAATAATAGCGAGGGGCTTTGTTGCAGGCCACTTCCTAGAGCTTCTTTAACTTAGGAGTATGCTAAGGGTTTTTTAATAGTTTATTATATGCTGTCTGGTTGTTTTTACCGAGGTTTTTTTTAATGGATTTAAGGCTTTTGCTAAGGCACTTTTTCTTATTGTAAAGGTTAAAGAGATCTTAGTAGCAAAATGCCTTGCTGCCGTTTATAAGCGCGTAACCTTGGGTTAAGTTTTTAGTTTTAAAGCTTAACTAGGTCCTATTTAAGGGGTTTTTTATAGGCAGCGAAGGTTATTAAATATAGTTTAATAAAAGCGTTATTTTGCTTAGTATAAACTTCATTTTAACAAAGGACTTGCTTAAGATTGCGGCGTAGGTTAAAGGGGATAGCGTTAAATATATCGGCGGTTTATCCACTAAAATCTTCATAAAAGTAGTAAAAAAGGTTATTATTGCACTACTTAGAGTAGGTAGCAATTGCCCTAGCGACTGCTATACATAGGTATATTCGACTAGCGCCTAGCTATACCTCTTTATATTAAAAGCAAGCGTTAAATAAGGGCTATATTGCTTAAGAGATTCCAATTTCTGCTAAAAGGTTGCTTAACACTAAAATGGGCTGCTAAGCATTGTGGTTAAACACTAGGGTTCCTATCTCTTTAATTAAAGAGTTGTTTAAACTGCTAAGATTAGCTATACTAGTTTAATTTAGGTTGTTTAATTTAGGAAATAAGGATTTTTAAAATAAATATAGCATAGTAATAGAACGCAAAGGGTAAAAAGCAAGGGGGAAATTAGGTTGTTATGCATATATGTATACGCTTAAAAATAGAGTAAAAATAAATAGAAAAGGGGTTAAAACGCAGTGTAAGGTGCTTTAGGGTTGCCGACGTATTTATATATATATGCGCTGTTGGTGCCTTTATTGCATAGTAAGGACAAAAAAGATCGTAAGATCTTTATAAGGGCAAAAGCACTTAATAAAAAGGTTTGCCAGTTGGTCGCTTGTCGTTATAACCTCGTAAAAGGTTTTAATATTTTTTATATAGAATTAATTATCTTTTTAAAAGTATAATATAGCACTAAATAAGCCGCCAGCGTTTACAAAAAGGTCTTAAAGTTATTTATACGTTGTTCTACATTGCAGACGCACTAAAAAGGTCGCTAGTAATAACTTTTGCTAAAGTCCCTTAGCTATCTTTAACAGTTAAAGAAAACAGCCTCTTGCTAGTGATAACTCCTACTAAAGTCCCTTTGCAAGCCGTTTGTTATTTTCTGCTAAAAGCACAAAGCCTATCGTCGTAAGTAGTACACCCCTTCTAGGGAACGTTGCAGCGGTTTTCAAAGCAAGATTTGTCTCTTTTACCTTGCTGTCTATAGTTAACTATTCAACCACTAATCAATATTGGTAAGTCAATCTCTATATATGAAAAGGTTTGAATAGGGGGTGAAAACGAGTGTATTTGCTATTGTTATTAATAATGTCTAGCAAAAGGAACGAAAGGGAAACTATCGTCGTACGCCAAAGGGATTAGGCGTACACGCGTACGGTTCCTTCCAATTGCCGTCGGGCCGTATCAGCCCAGCTAGCCATTTAGCCAGCTGGTTCCTTCTGGTGGCCGTATGCCTCCAGTCCGAGGCGGACCGGGCTATTGCTATAGCTATCAACCTACAGATATACCCTCAGCGTCGGTCCCACCACGAACATCGGAACGAGCTACCGCAGTGCCACCCGAGAAGATATCCTTCGACAGCAAGACTTGGATGTAGTCCAAGGCGGGTCATGGATTGGAGATGGGTATGACATGGCTGTGCCGAGTCAAAGTCAGACCATCGACAGGTCGGTCACATGACACAATTGTCCATATTGGATACGCGCATCGACTGACGAAGGTGTTTTCTCAGGTACTATGGCACGAACGGGGATCTCACGGCCCAGAATCACTCCAATTATGCGGTCTTTCATCAAGAGCCCTCTTATCAGCATCACCTCCTCAGCCGAGCATCCATGCCCCTGTGACCACCTTCAGAGACGATCAAGGCCGTGCCACATTCTTTCCTCTTGCCCAGACGATGGCCACGGATGGGTATGTACACTAATCCCCGCGATATTTCTCAAATCAACTTTTCTGGCCGCGGCTTACGATTGGCCATCCGCTTTCCAAAAGATCCTATCCTGCAAGCAGCAGTGCCCAGTCCCCATTGGCCACCTACGACTATGCTGATCAGCATGATCTCTTAAATCAACGCCTGAGGTCTTACTTGAACGAGCCGATCGAAGAGGGAAATCGGGCGGTCTCTTTGCACCGTCACACACAGTCTAGGCGGGAGTCGAGGAGAGCTCGTCAACCACGAACCTCCCGCAGGACACACGGTGGGCCCCATGATTCCTCTCAATAGGAGACAGGGGATTTCATGAAGCTCTTCAAGCAAGGGGCTATGGATCTCAGGAATGCTGTCGGACGTGGACATTTTTCTCTCTTTCTCTTTCTTTACTTATTTACTTTGTGATCATGCCGACCTTTTAACCATGGAAGCTCACGATATGCTATGGGTGGGCAAGTCGTTGTATGTTTCCGTAACCATACTTCCCGAGGTCAGCTTATTGTCTCATCTACCGCTGTTTCCTATTCTACATTGCCCTCCTGGGCCGGGACTATGTACTTGGATAGTGCCCCATGAAACGCTTGTTTATATGCCAACAGATTAAATTGGCCAATGAAACCGGCTTTAAACAAGAGAACGGATATTTGTACTGTCATTTTCGGATATTTCACTATAAGTGGACCCCCTTATCGCTAGTAGATATATAAATCAACCCCACCATCTGCAACCTAGCTAAAATCGCAGCAATATAAATACAACATTCGTCACAGCACATTTTAATTAATTACACTTAATTATAATCTATTGCACCCTTATCTTTTTTTTAATAATATAACTAGCAGCTTTAGTAAAGCAGTTTAACTTTGCCTTTATCTTCTTATATATATTATATCTTTTTAATATAAATTTAAACCACATTAATAAGTTAGCTAAGGCTAGCTAGCGGCTGTTGTTTGCTACAATGCTAGTATTTTAACTCTTATAAGCTGCTTTGTTTTTAACATTTAAATAAGCATAATTTAAAAAGGCTGCTATTGTTATAATATAGCAATTTAAGATTTAGTTAATATAAATGTTATTTTTAATATTAATTTAATTAATTAACGTTATTTTTATACCTAAAAAAATCTTTTAATAATATGCATAGTTAAATATTATATAAAAAAAGATTTTAGGTAAAGGTTATAAAGTTGCAAAAGAGACTAATTATACTAATTAATTAAAAGAGTAGGCGGTTAGGTAAATAGTAAGGTTTTGTATAAAATCTTATCTTATTAGATTTTATTAAAGGGCGGCTTTTGATTGGGTGCAGCCATTGCACTAGTGATTTTGCAGTGAAATATCTGAAAATAACAGTACAAATATCCGTTCTCTTAAACAAATGAGACTAATGAGTTGACACACTTGATTTGGTCTGTGTCTCATGTAGGAATATGATAGAACGTGCGAAGCACAGCACCAGGATCTCTCCAAATATGCGGCCTACATGGCATATGTAATAAAGTAGGCCCCGGTGGCTGCCACCAACCAATGCCTTCCTTCCAGCCAATTATTATTCCCACTTTTAACCGTTCACACCCTGAGAACATAGCCCGCAGTTGCCAGAAGCCATGCAGACCTTGTGATTGGTTTGATCTCCAGGCCTAGTGGCTATCTAACTGGCAATGCTGTGTCACAAAGTTGCTCTCTCCCTCACAACGAGCCTTCAGAAGGCAAGGGCACAAGAAGAACGAGATTTTTGCAGTCATCGAACGGATTCCAAGACAAGGACCAGTTTCATCAAGACTGAAAAGGCTGATCCAACAACGTTATCTACCTGGGTACGCCAAAAATATGTTAACAGCAAGCAGAACAATTCTCTTTTGGGACTTCAAAGGCTAAAATTAATCCCAAAGAAATTCATCCAAGTTTGCCAGAACACAGTGCTGTCTCTTTTCATATAAAACTAGTGGCAAAGTCCTTAGAATCTGCCAATGGTTATGTGTGGAAACCATGCACCTATAACCCTAACCCTACCAAAACCAGCACTATAAACGGCGCTGCAGAAGCTCATAAACAAAGCGCACCTTTTAACTTTATACATATACACTTTATAAAATAACATTAATTCACGTTTTAAACGGTCTATTAAAACCTTGCTTTTCTTTTTTAATAAGCCTTATATTTTATTTCTATAGTTATAAGCTTAGCAAGTAACTTAGGAATCCTTTCCTAACTGCGTATAAAGCTAAAATAAACCTTTTTTAACTTTATTTTTCGATTCTTAAAGGCAAAAATGCCTTATTTCACTTATTTATAACTATACTTAAAATAGCTAATAATAAGCTTAATGCTTTTATTAAGTATATAAACTAATATACTTTTTTAAAATAATTTTAACATTTAAAAGTATATTATTAAATAGCTTAAGTTTAGCATTTAGTAAATTTAAAAGCGCTAAATATAGTGCTTTATAACTAAAATAAAGAGAATTATTATAATGACTAAGCTAATAATTATAAACTTAAGCGCAAAGTAAAAAATGCAAAGAAAAAGAAATGTTAAAAGCGCTTTTTTAAGTAGAAACGTAATATATAAGGAATATAGGATTTAAGCGATTATAAACCCCTTTTTAGCAATTAATTAAATATAGCATATATACACTATCTATAAAAACGCAAAATTAAAAAAATAAACCTAAATAGAATTTAAACGTAAATTAACAAAATAGTTTAAAAAAACTTTATTAACGCGCATACTATAGAAATAAAGCTTTAAAAAAATTTATTAATATAGTAATTTATTTAAAACCTAAAAGCGGACCTTAGATTAACTAACGCTACAATTAATAATACTATACGCCTTTAATACTATAATTATCTTTAAAAGGCTTAAGATAAGGAAACTAAAGCGTTAACTTAAATTAAAGAATTTAAGGCTATTTATATTTAAGCATAAGCGCATAAAATTTCTAAAATTAAGGGCTTTCTTAAGGCGCAAAATTTCCTTTAGGCAATCTCTAAAAGGCTTGCGCCTAGTTAAAGCAATTAATAGCTTTAAAAACTAATTAAAAATAACGCTTTAAGAGAATTAATTAAATCTTTTAACAAGCTTATAAACACGTTCTTAGCTCTTTTTTATTATAATAAACTAAATTATAAGCATAGCAGTTAGGGGATCTTTGCTACCCTAAAAAGAAACAACTTTTTTAAAGAGTCTTTTTATTTGCCAAAGCCTAAAATAAGCAAAAATAAGCGTTAAAGAAACTAAAACGCTAGTTAAAAATACTTTTACCTTTGCCTCTTAAATAAAGAAATAATATATAATTAGCCCTTAACTAAGTATAATATCTTTTATTACACTTATATTAGAAAATAAAGAGCTAAAAACAGGTTTAATAAAATACTTAATAGTATAACTACTTTTTAAATTAAGACTATCTTGTATAAAAACCCTTAATATAAGGCTTTTAAAAAAAACCTTATTAAGCTTAACTAGCTACCTTTAACTAAATTAAAAGGAGAAAACTCCTTAAACAAATAGTTTAGAATATTTTACCCATTTAGCAACATTAAAGCCTAAACTCTTTACTTCTTTTTTTATTTTAAGCTTTAAACAGCTTATTTATATATATAATAATATACTATTTAGTTTGCGCAGTTATCAACTTTAATTTTTTAAACTTAAAAATGCTTAATATAAGCGCAAGCATTTATTTAACCTTATTTTCAATTTATAAATACTCTCTTTAAAACAGCATTATTATTAACAATTATAATGCTATATACCTAGTCAACTCTATTAACCTGCTTAAAACCAGCTCTTTTAAGCGCTCTTACAGCAATAATATAATTAATGCTAGCATATTAACATTTTTCATTATAGGCTATAAAACAAAGCGCTTTAAAAGAGCTTTAAACGGTAAAAATAAAAAGTAAACGCTAAATTTGATTTTATTAAACGTAGCAATAGTTAAAGGTTTTTATTTAAATATTGTTTTTAAAGCTTGCTTAACTAATGCAAAAAAAGCGGTTAAAATAATTAAAACACAGCTCTAAGGGAAAATCTAGATAATTTACTAAGTTAAAACTTAAGGGTAGATAATTAAAATAGCGCATCTAGACTGCCTTTACCAAGCGGTTTAAAATAATAGCGCATAAAATAAAAACTTTTAACCTTGTTAAATACTTTAAAATATAACGCTTAGAATATTAGCTTTTTAGAGCATAATGTTTAAAATATTAGCTTATTTAAAAAAAAGCTTAAAAAAGCCGTTAAAAATATTTATACTGCGCAGAATATGCGCTACCCTGCTACTTAGAGCTAAAGCGCTTTAAATAAGCTAACTAAACTGCTATAAAAATTAAAAAGAATTAAATAAGCTTTAAAGGCAAAGTATATATATACAACCGCTTTTATAAAAAAGGTTAATAAGACATACTAATTAAATTTCCTAACTACCTTTTTATTTAATTAACTTAAAAAGCTAGTTTTAAGCGCTAACTATTGCTATTAAACTATGTATTATATATTTAATGCAATAGTAAACAAAGCATTTATTAAACATAAAAAAGCCTTATACTTTGCAAAAGAAAAGTTTAAAGCTTTTAAGGGAAACCCTTAAAAATAATATAATTTAAATACCCGCAAATAAGCTTATAAAATCTTTAGTATAAACTTTATTTAAGTATTTTAAAGCAATAATAAACCTATAAAATGTAAAAAAAAGAGTTGAGATTATAAATTATTTACTAAAACACTGTTTACCTAGCATATTATAAAGGCTAAACGCAGCATAATTATAATCTTATAAACTTTTAAAATTAGCTAAATAAACCGCTTATTTTTTTAGCTAATATCTATTAAAATACTTTAATGCTTAAAACCGCTAATCTAAGCATTTATAACTATAATATCTAAGCATAAAATATATTATTTAAAGCGCCTAAGGCTTAAGAAAAACCTTATCTAAAGCTTTGCTAAGCTTAGCCAAAGCTTTAATATACTTTTCCTCTTATAAGTTTATATTAAACTAAGCTATAAAAATACCCTTTTAAGCGCGCTTTAGCTTAAAAGCATTTTTTTAAAAAGCTATATTACTATGCTTAATTTTGCACTTAAGATTATTATAATAATTACTCTTAAACAGCTTTATTAAAACCTTTTAAGCTATATAAGCCTTCTTTATATAAGTTGCAAAAGCTTTAATATAAAGATAATTACACTTAGAAATAAATTTTCTACGCGCCTTTTTAATCATATTAGCAATCTTATTCTTTTATATCTAGCGCTGCTGCTTTTTAATATAATTATAAGCATTTAAAAAAGCTAATCGCTTGCGTTAAATAAAGTAGGCAATAGGTAAAAAAACCTTAGAAATAAGAGCATAAGCATGCAAATTCTTGTTATAATAATTGCAGCGCTTAATATAGCGCTTATTATTAGCTTTTTTAAACTTATTAAAGCAAATTCCATTATTTTTTCCACTATAAGCACTTTAGATATAATTAATATAAAACATAGTATAAGTTATATTAAACGTTAAGCGCTTAGAAAGGTTAGCTAAAAGCTTATTAATATAATTGCAGGTAGCAGTTTTAAATTTTTTAACTATCTTAAAAAAAGAAAGCTTGCTAAAAGTAGTATCTTTAGCGCTTTTAATAGCTTTATCGCTTTTAAAATCATCTATATAAAACTCATTAGTTTTTATTTATTATATTTTTTATATTAAAACAACTTACCTTTAATACTCTTATCATTTCTACTACTACCAACACTAGTTTTAAAAAAGTTTTTTACACTGCTACTATTAAGGAAAAAAGCGCTAAAATTATTCTCTTAAGCATTTCTACCACTAATAACAAGCTTAAAACTATTTTTAATATTATTAAAAACATTAATAAAAGCTTTAATAAAGTCGTTTTAACTATCTCTATTGCTAGAAATAAGCAGTAAAAGGTTAACTTTAAGCGCATTAGCATTAGCAACTTTTTTATTATAAATAAAAAAAAAACACTTACTAATAATAAAAAAAATAAACAAAATACTAGAGGCATTTTATTTAACGCTTAATTAAGCGCAAATTTTATTATATTTATAAAAAAAACGCTTATAAACACTTTTAATAAACTTTTTCTAATAGGCGCGCAGATAAGTAAAAGGTATTTAAATGTTGCTAAAAGGCTAGAAAAGATTTATAAAACTGTTCTTAGGCTTATTAACCATCGTTAAAAAGCTTAAAAAAAACTTAAGCAACGCATAGGTAAAATTAATAATAAAAAGTTAAGTATAAGGTAAAAAAAAAAAAGTTAAGTAAAGGATAGTTTCTTTGCAGCTAACTTATAGCTAAAGAGTATATAAAAACCATATACTTATAACCTTAACCCTGCTAAAACCAACACTATAAACAGCGTTGCAAAAGCTTATAAACAAAGCGCACCTTTTAACTTTATATATATACACTTTATAAAATAACATCAATTCACGTTTTAAACGGTCTATTAAGACCTTGCTTTTCTTTCCTAATAAGCCTTACATTTTATTTCCACATTATGAGCTTCCCAACAGTGAGCTAGCCCTGGAGGTACTTTTTATTAAAAACAGAAAAACGATTGGCTGCATGGCATGGGTAAGGGGTACTCACTTTTGGTCCACTACAGTAGGTAGTGAGTGACATGTGAGATTGTGGCGAAAATCCTCACCTGGCAGAATGTGACTCTTCCTCTTCTCTCTGCTCTCTTATATGACGTCAAGCTTTAGCCATCTTCCTCAAGTTCTCGTTTCTCGAGACATTTCCGACCTAGAATGCGCGCTGAAGCCTGGTTATTAGATACTTTGTTCAATGCTTTCTAGAGTGTTTCTCTGAAAATTAAACAAAGAAATAAGACCATAACTTACTTTTCTTTCGAGAGAGGTGGTCGGAGTTTTGAATTTCTGACTCAGCTACTTACTTGGGTGGTCAGCTCGGCTACAACCGTGCCGCAGGCAGCCAAGTTTGCAGCGGACAGGTGGACTCATGGACAGATCAAGCCCTGGAGGCAGTGGGGGGGAATGTGCCAACAGGCTTCAACTTTTGGTATAAATTCCAAGTTTCAAGTCGACCGAGCCACTGGGAAAAGCTTCCTCCTCTCGCCCAATTTGTATGTAACATTCATTCGTTCATTCAAAAGTGATAGTAATGGACAAACATGTCGTCGATTTCCGGCATCGCCGCGACGTCTGCGAGGACACCATCGAGCGGTCGGCAGAGGTCGCACAGTCCACCCCCGGCGCGACCCTCGACAGCACCTTCATGCCCGCCCAACTGCCCGCGCTCTCGCCCTCGGCCAGGCCCCAGCTCAAGCTCAACCCGGTCCGCGTCATCGACTCGGACTCGTTCGCCGCGGCGCGGACCATCCTCGCCGCGGACCCCGCCGCCAGGGTTGCCGTGCTCAACCTGGCCAGCGACTCGGAGCCGGGCGGCGGATGGCGCTTCACCCTCTCCACGACGCAGGAGGAGGCGCTGTGCTACTCGTCGACGCTGTACGTCACGCTGAAGCACGAGTGGTACCCGTGGCCGAACCTCGGGCCGGGGTCTATTGCGGGCATCTACTCGCCGGGCGTGGCTGTGTTCCGCGACACGTTGGACAACGGGCTGGTCGAGCTGCCGGAGGAGGAGCGCTTCGTAGTATCTGTCATCACGGTCGCGGCGCCACGGGGGCCGTCCCTGACCAAGATCGACGGACGCCCGGCGTTCGCGAGGGAGAAGGATTTGAACGATCTTCGGGAGAAGATCAAGCTCGTGTATCGGTGTGCGGCTCATAACGGACAAACAAGCCTGGTTCTAGGTGCAATGGGATGCGGTGCATATCGTTGTCCGCCGGAGGTGGTAGCGAGGGAAATGAGGTCGATTCTGGAGGATGAAGAATTTGCCGGTTGGTTTGAGCACGTAGTGTTTGCGGTATATGCGGCGGGCCGAGTTGGGCAACGGAATTTGGAGGTGTTTCACGGAGAGTTCATCCTGCTCAGTATTTAAAGCAGCCCAACACTCAGGGCGTTGACTTCCAGAGTTGGAGATTACCTCATAATATGGATCCGTGGAGGCCACGGCCCACGAACAGAACTTGCTTGAGCGACAGACTTCAACGAGAAACAACCATTCAAGTCCTTGTAGCTGCCATGTCCTGTACACATACTCGAGGAGCTACTCAAACAAATCACCAAAGTAGTAATCATATCCAAGAGAGGTGCTGATACATTGTAGCAAGGTGCTCATGTGCCTGTTGTCTGCGTGAGGTGCTTTAATATCAAACGGAGCCCATTTGGACTGTCAAATGTCTACGTGGCACGCCCACCGTCCAACCGGCGACCTCACTTTGCATTGCTTAATCAAAATAGATACTTAGTAGGTAGCTAGGCGGGGCTGAAAGTAGACACGACTTTTATAGTATTGTTAGCTTAAATGGAATGCATAATTGTGCAGTAAAATTGAAAGGACCACATTATACAAAGACTGTGCATAATTTGAAACGTTTGTTTTATTTTTGTCAATCTATTGCATCTTCCAAGGGTAGGTATTATACAAAGTGCAATAGCTACCTCTTTCTCTATCTACTTGAAAATTATTGGGTGATGCTCCTCTGTAACCTGCAATAGGCGGTTTGTAAAGTGCACTGGGAGCATTTCTTCAACACAGCATTTATACCACCTTCAAATTCCCGACACCGTGACCTTGATTCGTGAACGAAATGGATATTACTGGTGCTACCAGGGAAGCCTTTGCTTTTCTTTGACTTTGACCATGTAAATAACTCAACTCCCCCAGTTTTCCTTGGAAACACCTAAATACTTTCTACCAGTCCCTTCTCATTCTGCGGTTGTCTTATTTGATTCATTTGGCCTTGGTCCCCTTTGAAGTCGGTCAAAGGGAAGTCAGGGTCGCATCTGAATCCGTTGGCCTCTCCCTTTGAGGTCGGGGACCGATGCATCACATACTTAGGTACCGAGAACTTGACTCCCATCATGTAGGAAGGCAGAAGCAGTGAATCTGCATTCATTGTTCAATGTGAGCATCGTCAGCACGGCCAATATCCCACTCCGTGCAATATGCCTTGTGTGCAGTGTGGCTCCCAATTGGAGGTGTCACTCACAACCATCTGAACAAGCCAGACCTTGCACTGCTTCCATTGAATGAAAAGGATCGCCGGCTTTGATGTGATCATGCAACACTAGGCATCGAGTCCTCTGCCGTGTCTGGATCCGATCCACCCGGGCACATCTCAGGCTCTGCATCGAAGTTGCCTGTTGCCCAGCAATTGACTGTCACTAGACTGGACCATCCTAATGTTGTGACTTTAGCAAACGGAAAAGATCACCCTGGTAGTGTTCAGTATTGCGGACACTGCCTAGGTACTTAGATGCCTCCAACGCTTGCTGCCATTCTATGCTGACTGCCGACTCGGGGGCTTTAGGAGTACCTCAACGACCAACAGGCCAAAGAGTGCAATGGGCCAATTCCTCGCAGTGGTCAAGCCTTTGACGAACATTGTCTCTGACCTTCATGCATTGTGCGGCCGTTCAACCCACGGTCATTTCTCTTCCAATGGATTGTCCGATGCACAATTCTCTGCCCACTCCACGCGCTGCAAGTATCATCGCTTCTTGGTCTGGCATTCTTCCTGTCGACATACCTACCTAGGTAACGCACGGGAGTTTCGGGTATGGGAACCCCATCGGACATGAGCTTGGCGACTGGCTTCAAACTCAGCATCACACTGCCTAATGTCGAGATCAACATCGCGATGCACCTCCTCGCCCTCATTCTCCCAATATCCGCACCACCCAACTCGCAGTTCTCCACGCATTCGGACTGTTGTTCGGCACAGCAGATCGACGATCCCGCGGCCGCAAAAACATTTCCAAGAACCATCCCGCATAGCGACATTTGTTATGCTCGAGCTGCACATCACGATCACGACGCTCGACTGAGTCATATACTGAATAATCTCCCAGGCGACCCTCGATACCTTCAGGGTGACAACAGCAAGCTCATGTGTGGACGCCATTTCGTTTGACCAATTCAGCGCTGGGTACTGGTGGTCAAGTCGCAAGCAGCACCTTGCCTCTGTCGCCCTGCAGCCTCCTGGATCATGTTCTGCGAACCTTCTCGGATCACTAGTTTCTCGATGAGTCTCTCTTCATGCCTGGCTGCTTTGGTCGCCTTGTTTGCCTGGCTGCCTGACTGCACTATTGACACCTTGCAGGTGACCAGCGCCGATGCTTCGCCCGACTCGAGTGAGACGGGGAGATTTACCCATTCTTCGGTACCAGTCTTTTGCTGGATGGATACACCACGAGCGCATTTCATGCAGCCCAGGCCCCTTTCCAGGGGGCTTCTGCTTCCGTCCTAACCCCCTATTTCCCCAGACTTGGGGGTACCTCCGGACTGCATGGGTATTTCTGAAGGAAGACGAAAGTCGCTGCCGTTTCGCACGACGCAGCATCGGCACATCCACGAGGTCTGGATGAGCATGCGGGCTGACCATGTTGGCCTCGAAAGGAGGCTGGAATGCCTACGCAGTCTTCGGCAGACGCATGGCAGTGAACCCGCTGCCTAGCAAGACGCAATGACCAGTGTCATTGAGACTGTTCACGCTCTGCAGGCATCGGCATTGGCGTGTCCATTCGTCCCGTATACCACCGTGATAGTGACGGCTCTATTATGGGATCCAGAAGTTACTGCTGTTGCTCTTCCCAGCCTGACAGTGTCGTGGCTGGGTTCTCCGGGATGTGCACTTTCTCTCCGCGTTGCTTGGGACAATCGTCGACAGACGGGCTTCTGGTACGGCAGTACAGGCTCATTTGGCTTATGCGTCCATCATGACGCTCTCTGTCATGTACTCCGCATGCCCTTTGAGACCATCGTCTTCGTCCACGATAGCGACCATATCCTGAATGTGGCCACTCACCAAACCACGGTATGCGACCTGACCACTACGACCGGCTGATTACGCGACGTTGGCCTCGGGCCTACCCAGGCGATATGCCGCTTACCTCGGGTCTCTGCCCATGTTGGGTTAGATGGTGGCCCCCATCAGCGATGCAGGTCCACCTGTTGTGAGACGGAATGCATCACGACGGGTGGTTTGAATTAAATTTCAAAGGATTCGCGACACTGTCCCCGCCCCGCGCAAGGCAGATTGATATGCCATGGCTTTGGAGGCCCAGCAATCAGCTTGCATCTTTCGATCTGCCACGCGAGCTTCTGGCCGGGTCTATTGGACGCCCGGGCGTTGAGTTGGCGGGCAGTTGGCCATCAGGCACTTGGACCGTCGTCCGGAGGAGGGGTTCCAACAACTCGATGCGTTGGTCGGAATGGATCGCAATACAATGGGCCGCACTATTGGACTCCCCTCAGAGTTTCAAACCCGATCGCGACTGCGCTGTTGGCATATAAAAAACAGGGTAGCAGTATGGCTTTCTTGGTGGGGAGACAGTACGATACGCAAATGGGAACCCCTACGAATCTTTGATCCTTGTTGCCCAATCTGAACTCAAACAGCCAGTACATATCTTTCCTGCGGCTTAGAAAGCCGAAACCTCGCAACGTTGGACCGCCTAGTGTGCGTTCCGGACACCTGTGCCCAGCTTGAGGTAGCCGGATAGAGTGCTCGTCTGTCCACTGTTGAGGTGTTACTACCGACACCGTAAACCACCAGCCAGACCCTGCTCACCTGTCTCAAGCTGCACTTCGTCCCTCGCCATCGTCACTAGTACACGGGAGCAGGACTGCGGTGCCATCTTTAACGCCATCGCCTGTCAACCATGGTTCAGCCCCTTCCACAGCCCACGATGGAGCACCATTCCACCAATTCCGTGGCCGGGTATGTCCTGCCTGTCCTAGTGTAGTCCACGTGTGAGAGCGTTATCCCAACTGACCGCCCATGCCTCTCTCTTTGTCCAGATCCTATGGGGACGTCGGCACCAATCCACCCGCCGACGACACCCGGCATCATCAATACGAGATCCAGCAACAGCGCCTGTCCACGTTTATATCCGAGCCATGGCAGCAGGGTAATCGTCCGGCGGCCCTGCCATACCAGACGGCATCGGTGGATAGGTATGTCCCACTTTTAGTGCCTGGCCAACCGGGCACGGAGCAAAGATACGAACAAACAATACTGACTTCTATCCACGCTGAAGCCCACATGATGGAACGAACTACAAACCTGCCTACAATGGCACCAGATCTCACAACAACGTCGTGGCTGTCTACGCTGGGCCTGCACCGAGTCCCAACGGGGCAGACTCAGCCTTCAGTGGCCTCGGTGCCTGGGCAGACTGCAACGATGATGGTTCCCTGGGCGTGGGGACTATGTATCCAATGCAGCAACGGGGAGAGGACGTTCAGGACATCTCCCGGCCCTACCAGGCAGGTTCCCATGCATAGGTGAGCCTGTTTCCCTGGCCTCCCAAGGTCACAACAGAAGATGAAAGAGGCTTGATGCCTCCATTCAATGCTTTTCTTCTCGGACTGACACATGTCTGTCTTCCGCTCTCGCTCACAAGCCCCTACCAATCCACGCAGACGTCTCAAATCTCGCAGGCCACTCGGCCCCCCAACGCGGCAGTGCCCACAGCCAGCGTTCCATTTGCAAACAACCACAACAGGTCCGCCGGTCAGCCCAGCACCGCACGCACCACCTCGAGGGCGTTCGCACAGGCACCGTGCGGGCGCGGACCACCAGCGCGATTGAGGACACCCGCGTCGAGACAGACCGGTCAGCACTCTTCAGGTGTCCGCCGGATTCGTCCCAACGCCTTGAGCTCGATACCGTCAAGCATGTAGGATAAACTCCAACTCCGGCCATCATGAGGATGTCTTGGTCAACCGAGATATCTACAACAATATACAAGGTGTGAGAGCCCCATTGCCACCCCATCCATCCCATGCTTCTCGATGGACGGTGGACTAACCCGGCACAGCCCCCCCCCCCCCACAAGAAACTTTCCCTTTGCTGCTCCAAGAGGCGATCATACGCCACATCTTCCAAAAGGAGACAGGCATTGTCGTTGTCCTCTACCTTCGTAGTTCCTCTTTCGAGGGACCGCACCGGGGAGAGGGGGGTGGGCGCCTTTCTCATTTTCAGGCTTCAGTGCCGCATAACAGCAACCCAAGGTCTTGCAACATACATTGCCTCTCCTCCCTCCCTCCTCCCCCCCTTCCCCCCTCTTTGCTCTGCTTGTTGCTTTAGCCCGTCGTGCATACCCTTTGTCATGAGTTTCTCGTTTTCTCATTTTTCCCTTCCCCTTCTTTCTCCTCTTTTCCTGTCCTTAGGGACGGGGGCCTGGCATCTAACAGGAAAAGGGTCACTGGATGAACAGGGACATTTGGGCATTGACGATGGAGTATCTGCGGTTGGATGGGCTTCAAACGGTCTTTGGCGGGGCATAGATGGTGGTGGGGATTCACTTTTGGTTCGGAGATGGGTCTAGATGGGTACTTGTTCAAAAAGGTTCATCGTGCGGAAGGGATGGGTGCTACGACACGGCGGCTGACGGGCTTAGCCATTAGGCAGGTACATATGTATGGTGGCACCCGGGTTGGCTTGCACGAGCTCAGATTTGAGACATACAGAATACTCATAATTCACGCGCTGGCATGGGCTTGGATTCATGTCTCAAGGTGCATGTGTGTCGGTAGGTGTTATACCTAGACACCTAGAAAGGTACTCCAATGGACGCCTACTCATTACACATATTTGTTCATCGACAGTTTCATGGGCCACAAGGCTGGCAGTTCATAACGTGCTAGAATTTGCAGTTTTCCTCCACATCCTCTACAAGAATAACATGTGTATCGTCGTCGGCCAGCTACCCTCTCATGAGATGAGGAATAGAAACGATATGTACAAGGGCCGAAAGTCGTTTTCAACTCTGTACAAATAAAAAGTGCTTTCAAATAAAAGGCAAAGCCACGCAGAGAATAGCAACGCTCTCCTCAGATCAAAAATCAGATACCGCTTATTTGTCCTCAGACCATCCTTGCTGGCGTCGTCCTCGGTACCATCTCCTCGTACGGCCTCGCATGCCGGTCCAGCTCAGACGCGTTCGAGCCGGCAGTGCCCGGTGGCCTAGAAAACTCTTTATTATATGGGGGCATGTACGGCGGGCTGGGTGTGTGATATTGCTCCCAGACTTCGTCGTCGATGCGACCGGAGCCTGGCAGTGGCTCCGAGATCTTCAGGTTGCCCCGTGGGAGCGGTTGTGTTCGCTTCCTGCTCAGACACAGTACTAAGGCGACTATCGACACCGCACCCAACGCAGAACCAACGACGATCCCGGCCTTGGCGCCTGTGGACAGGTTGACGACGTTCGATGATGAGGTGCCGCTATTTGACGATGATGATGCGGCGGCTGCTGCGCCTCCAGACGTCGTTGAAGCTGAACCTGTCTGGGTTCCGCTGGCAGTGGATGTAGTCATCCCGCTGGCTGGGGTTTCGGTCGGTTCCTGTGGATATTGTCAGTCAAGGTTTTCCAGTGATTCAAGGCAGTACACAATCACGTACAGCAGAGCTAGGGGCGGACGCATCCGTTGGCGAGCTCTCTAGGGTGGTACTTTGAGCGGCGAGGGCCGATGTGGTGTCCGAAGTGGTCGGCTGCGCATTGTTATTTGCAACGGTGGACGACGTTGTGGCAGCAGGGTCGGAGGTAGTTGCGGGCTGCTCAGAAGTAGTCTCAATAGCTGACGTTGTTGTCGCTGGCGCGGTAGTAGCCGTCGACGCCAGTACGGTCGAACAGGACGCGGAGGCGTACTCATAAGCCGCAGTTGCATCCGCGGCGCTCGTGCATGCACTGTTGGCACAGTCACGGATACCAAAGAGGAAGTTGGAATTTGAGCATAAGCACTCGCTGGTGACGGGAACGCAACCAGTCGTTGTGTCCATATTGTTGATGCATTGTTGCTGTAGCTTGCGTTAGCATCCGTGTTTATGAGTATCGCAAGTGAGCAGGGTGTTGCTGATATAGATGTTTCGACAGGCCGATGCGCCACCAAGGCCGATGAGGCCACAAGGTGAGCCAGACGGCACGACATATGAGAGCAGGTATGGATGATCAAATCCATTGATCAAATCCATGAGAGGGACAGACGGGAAAATGACAAGCAACAAGAGATGATGGGCAAGGAAGCTTACCCCACAAGATGCGAGATCCCCGAAGGACTGGGCGTTGACGATGCCGGCCATGACGGCCAGCAGCGTTGGCGGCATCAATCGCAGCAGCATTGTGGCGATGACGACGAGAGCAGTCCAAGATGGCACGACGAAAGAAGGTCGACAGTGTAATAAGAGTCGCGTCGGGTAGCCTCCCTTCCCAGTGACGTGCTGGTAGGCACGCAGATCGGAGCAAGGGACGAATGCTTAGTTGAAGTCGCCCGGAGAGGGGGGTCCTATTCCATCACCCGGCCAGCAGCAGCTTTCAACCTCCCAAAGCTTGATAGACAGAGTCGTGTCCGAGACCAGAACTTCGCGCCCGCTCGAGTTGCTTCGCCTCAATTTTCCGCCAACTCAAATCCGTCCCTCGAGTGATGATTCGGGTTCCGGAGACTGGCGTGGCCCTTCCAAATCACACGCACACACGCACGGTCGGCGGTCGTCGCAATGGAGTTCCGGTGTGGCGATCGGAGGAGACCCAGTCCAAGAAGACCGAGGGATAGTAAGAGTTGCGCGCCGTGAGAACCAGATCTGAGGTGAGATCTCGAAGCCGTAGGCTCATGAATGTGGGCGGGAATCTCGAAGTACAAAGACCTGGCTGATCGTTTATGGTAGCAGGATAATGCTAAGTCGAGAGCAGAAAAAAAGGGGTATCGTGAAGAGCACAAGGGACGTCAATATCGCCTCGAGAAGAAGAAAAAAACAGTCAATCGGCAGTACGTCAAAAAGGAGTGACGACTGGATGTCGTAAGAGAAGGTTATTGGGCGAGAGGAGGGGAAAAGGAAACAAGAAGGATGAAAAGAGAAGGTGTGACACAAGGAAGTATACAAGTGAGTGTAGACAGGTCGACGTATCGACCAGGACCGAATGAGGGTGAACTTTGAAGACGCAGAATTGCGAATGTCCATCCGATGTACGACGGGCTGCGCCTACCCAATTTAGAGGAGACCTTGACTCTGAGTGGCTCTGGTGTGGATGCTGGACCCTGGAGGGCAGTCGCAATGCGCGCAGGGATTTCAGCGGCTGGCGGGAAGGAGCCAGGGAGCCAAGGAGCGTTCAAGGATGGGTGAAGGGGCAGGGGGGGTCCCACGAGGGTGCTCAACAGGAACGGGCGGGCACTTTCTATCGTTGTTGGAGGGCCTCGGGAGGGTCCTTGGTCGGGGAGTGGGGAAAGAGCGCTTCTTGATGCTCACCAGGAAATGATGCGGAATGTGCTTGAATGCGCCCAGACCAGTCAATCCAGACCAGTTTCTTCACCTGGCGCAAGGGACACTGGGACACTGGCTTGACTGGTGAACAGTCCTTTGACAGTGGGGACAGATGCGCAGAGATCTCGAGTAGAAATGTCTCTGTATCAAACGCTACATTACGTCAAGAAGTTCCAAGGTGCGAGACAGGCACACGCGTGTCTCGCCCCGTTCCCCGTCATAACCCTTCTTTTCGTCCCTGTTGTGGTGTGGTGGCTCTCTGCTGTCTGCTCCCAGAAGGAAAAAAGGAAAAAAAAAGTTTTGACGCAATGCAGCCCCACGGAAGGCCCAAGCCGGTCGGGCATTCTACCAACGGCCATGGCAGGCCAGGGGGGGTGTGCGAAGGGGAGGCTACTCAATACGAGGGGCAGTCCTTGTCGACGGCTATTATCATGACACCGCCGTTGAGACTTTGACGAGAGGGCTTGCAGGGCAGCCCAGGCCCAAGATGGTTTGCACGCATCAACTAGAGAGAGACAATCTGCCTCCTGTCATTTCTGTGTCCTTGAAGATCTTACACGAGTGGGTCTGAGGCTACGATGCAGCAGCATATGTATGTCTGTACGATGTTCATCAGGGCTGCCTCCAACAGTGCTCTGCATTCTGTTTTGCGAATGAAGACAGGGCAGGCGCCCAGAGACAATCAGGACCAGGACGGCGGCGCGGCGGGTGATTTCCGTCTTCCGCCTTCCCGTCGAACCTTCGTCCTTGGTAAATAATATAAATTGAGCCGTACACAGTAGTTGGTACTGACGGTAGACGGCAAGAGTGAGGATCACTGGGACGTGGACAAGGGTTGCCCAGGTAGCACCACCCTTATTTTAGACCTGCCCCATACTCGTGACCTGCGCGCACAAGCAGCACTGACCTTGACACTGCTTGTCAAAGCCAGGCTTGCCAGGTGCCGTGCTCCGTACGCAGCCACGCAGCCACGCAGCAGGATGGCAGCGGGAGATAATAACAGCATTGACGACGTCGTCCTATTGAGTTCTTGACAGCTGAAGTTCGGACGAATAGTGCGGAAACGCAACTCTTTCCTTTCGCGGCCAGATGTCCCACATAGAGACCTGCCCCGAGGCCTCAAAAGCCTGCAGTGCAGTTAGCAGTGCAGTGCAGTGCTCCATCTCACCATTGCACCACCACCACCACTACCGCCGCCACCACGGAATACTACTATGTATCATTCTGCCGCACCGATTATGTCTTGATCGGGCAGCCGCAGTGAGATCAGCATTTCCCCGAAGCCGGAGGGTCCATTTGGATAGATAACGGCTTGCGTACTGGACGTCACCAAGGTGACATTCGCGTTTATTTTTTGATTGGGCGCGCCGGGGTCCAAAAGGTACCTCTTTCCTGCTGGGCAGCCCGGGTTGCAACAGGTCACCATGGGATCACAACGCCGTCGTTTCAGATTCAGGGTTCCTGCTCCCCTCCATTGATCACACCCAGATCCACGAATCCTCACGCCTGTGCCAAAATTATGGCTTACCTATGCCATTACTTGTGGGGCCATCCGACTGTCACAACCTCGATTGCGGCAGCCGATTTTGATGTTCGAATCTGCGCATCAAAAGGACCATCTTTTCCTTTCGCGTGCCGTTGGCCTTCGAAATGGGGCCGCTGTCCAGATCAGGTCAATATCCTTCGAAACAGCATCCACGACACAGCAGCAGCTCATCGCAATATGGGCAATATCGACCCCATTTCAGTCAGACTACTGATCTGCGGGAGGCCAATTTTCCCACCCACCTGGACACTAAGTCACGGGGTACCTGCAGTGCCGTCCTGCAGTCCCACGGGCCGAGGCTGACCGGCGCATCGGTGCCAGCAGTGCCCAGGTTCACGCTTCTTGACTGCTTCTCACCGTCGGGAATTGATTGCTTGGCTTATTGTTTGCAGAGGTCGACCGTTGCGATGTTGTCTTCTGTCTACAGGCTTCATTCACCCCGTCGTTGGCCTGGGCTTGCCTGGACTGGGGCATTGATGGTGCGGATATTGCAGTCTACCGGTCAATGCCCGAAATCAATGCCCACGCCCAACTTGTGCGCCCCTGGCCAAAACGGCAGCGCATCGATGCCGCCGGCCGGGCTCTGCAACAGGCGTTGTGGTCAGTCTCCTCGGCAGTTCATCTCCCACTAACTCGCTTCTCCAGCGGTGTTCCACAACCCAATCTTCACCACCTCTTCATTTTGTACGCGACCAAGACCGCGTTGGAACGAGGCTTCCCTAGTGAGTTCGTGAGACCTGTCTTGATTCTTCCACGCGACTCACGAGGCACTCGCATTCCGATCACGAGACGTCGACCCTTGGTTCGCGAGGGCGACGCGTGGCTGTGGCCGTGCGGGCCGGGTCGCGAAACTTGATTAAATCTTCACCTGGACCGTGTTCGTGTGCCTGACCTTATGCACTTATTGTGGCTGCAGTTCCAGACGCAGCTATTCTCAATGATTGATGCGGCAATTGCCCGAAATATTCTCGAGAAAAGGTGGGCTATCATTCGCGTAGTTTGATGTGCGTCCTGGGCTCTTCAATAATTGACGTGCGGGTCTACACTAGTCCGTGTTGATGGAAAGGTGATACTGTTACGGATAGAGATGTCTCGTCACTGCTTGCGAGGCCTTGACGTACTGGGGGCAGCCAGCCCGGAGGGGCGGCACTGAACATTGAGTGCGCCGTGCAGTCAGCCACTGGCGATCGCACTCTTGTGTCGCGCGAGCACTCATTCGCTTGGTCGTGAACGACGATGGGAGGCCTGTCGTCCAATCGGCTCCGTGGCAAAGGGCACAGACAGCCTGCACCTGAAGTCGTTGTCTGCCTCCCTCCGTCTGACGCTCCATGGGACCGACTCGAGCGAAATATCTCCGAGCTGGCCTGCAAGCAAACTCCAGGTTGTCAGCCTCACATCGCCTGTGGCACGGACGTCGTGGGTCGGCCCGTCAGGCCCGTCAGAGTAGGTACCAGAACAGACCGTTGTCAAAGTGCGAAAAGAGGGCATACTGCTCAGCGTCGGTGATTCCATTGCTGTTCGGCAGTGCATACAGCCGCCGAGACCGCCGTAACGCGGAGTCACGTATTCCTCGTCTGGACTACGCGTCGTTGCCATCGTATTGGTGCTGCGGTGTGCTCAGTACGGCCCCCCTCCCTCTGCCTCCCTATTCCTGAACACGAAGGTGCGAACGCCTGGATGATTTGTCCGGACGCCAAAGGGGGGGTCCTCGTCTTGCGGACGACGAGGCTTCCGGCATCGCACGCGAGAGATCAAGCGATCTTCAGCCTGCACAGCAAAGGGGAGGGTAGGGGGGCTTCCGTTATGGCTGGAATCGGAGGCGTCGGCCACGCCGCTGCGTGCGATTTCTTCCGCGGTTTCTGGTCATGCCAGACATGCGGTCGCCGTGTTCTTGCTGTGCAGGGGCGCGGCAGCGGCGTTGAGGCACACAGCTCAGCTTGCACAGAGCCCAGGCCGCCAACATGGTGTTCGGGGGTCTCGCATCGATAAGCGATGTGTGTTGATGGTGCGTGCGTGGTGTTTCTCACGGCGAGGATCCGACATACTGTGTGTATGCCACATCGGGGTCATAGCGTGCTACCATGCAGCCTTCCTGTTGCAAGAGCAGGGCTGAGGACGGGAGCTGTGCTATACTTGGAGTGAAACGAGCAGTCATGATAATCGACCTATATTAGCCAAAGTGTGTGGCGTGCCGCCTACCAAGAGCCCACCCAATATCTAAGATTGCCGTGCCCGCGTGAAGCATGCCGGCGGAGGTCATCCAAAACTCTTCGCATCTTCCATTTCTATCCTGAGGTGAGAGTTGTCCGCTCAGGGAAGCAGCCTAGACATTGCGGCGCCCTTTCAGTTGACTATCACGCCTCATCCAATGGGCCAGTCGTGATGGGTTACTACATGTCTTGATACTGGCTGTTCGTGGCCGCTCCTTCGCAATGAGTCGGGCCGCATCGCACTGACAGGTGAGCTCCTTAGGCGTTGCCATCTGCAGTCGATTCTTGACCCGGAGCAGCCTGACGGAATCACCACGTCTCCTCCGTGTTTCTCAGTCCATCGTCCGCGTGCACACAAAGGCCACAAACGCTCCCGCCTTCACCATCCTCACCCAGCGCACAAGGCGTGTCACAAGCACTTCCAGCAACGCAGCAGCTCTTTCGAAGTGTTTTTGGTTTGGAACAGGGTACCTGATCTAGTCATCATCAAGCCGACCAGAAAATGCACATCACGCCCAGAATTTTCTTCTGCACACCCTCGTGTTGACGTTGAAATGGCAATTCTTCTTTTTTGGCTATGTTTGCCCCCCCGTTCACCCATGTGTCAAGACCAGAAACGAGGCAAGCAGTCCTTGTACGCCCCACGAAAACCAGTGAACCGTCAATATCCGACCCTTGATGCGTTGGTCTTCCAGCAGCAGCAGCAGCAGCTGTCAGAATAGCCGCCCGTCCACCACCACACCCCTCTCAGCTCCTTCGCAGAACTTTCCCAGCAACCCCCTTGGCCATCACCATTCCGGTGATGAGCTCATTCATGCCCGCGACATGACGCCCCAGGCACGGATGATGTTGTCGGTGTAGCCAGCGAACAGGGTCTGGCCGTCGGCGCTCCAGGCGAGGGACACACACTCGGGGTCGCGGCGCTTGGTGCCAGTGGAGGCGAACTCGGGCTTGAGCTCGTCAACCTTGGTCTTCTTCTCGAGGTCGAAGATGATGATGCTCGAGGCGGTGGCGGCGCAGAGCCAATAGCGGTTGGGAGAGAAGACGAGGGCGTGGATCTCGTCGTTGGCGTTCAGGGAGTACAGGTGCTTGGACTCGTTGAGATCCCACAGCATGGTGGTACCGTCCTTGCCACCGGAGGCGCACAGGGAGCCATCGGGGGAGATGGTGACGGTGTTGATGTAGCCGGTGTGGCCGATGTGGTCGGTCTGCAGCTTGCAGGTTTGGAGCTCCCAGACCTAGGAGAAAGGGTCAGCACGGAGTTCCTTGACATGTTGCGAAGGGCTCAGAGTAGCATAAACCCAGAGTGGGCAGTTGATCAGTGCAGGGTGATTGTTGGTCTCATGGCTTGCGAACAAGCTCTGAAGTAGCAAATACTTTTTGATTATGCAAAGCATCATTTCATTGTGTTGCGAGAGGGAAAACGTCGCGGAGACGTGGAGGGGAATACAAACGTACCTTGACCAGCTTGTCCCAGCCAGAGGAGACAATAACGGGGTTCTGGGGGTTCGGAGAGAAGCGGACGCAGGAAACCCACTCGGTGTGGCCCTTGTCGGTGATGGTGAACTTGCAGTCGCCCAGGGTGTTCCACAGCTTGATAGAACGGTCGCGAGAGCCCGAGACGATCTGGCGGTTGTCGGCCGAGAAGGAGACGGACAGGACGTCGTTGGTGTGGCCGACGAAGCGGCGGGTGGTGGTGCCGGTGGAGAGCTCCCAGAGTCTCAAGGTCTTGTCCCAAGAGGCGGAGAGGGCGTAAGCACCGTCGGAGGAGATGACCTGCCCAGTTCAATCCATCAGTCTTCCATGTCCCATGTTCCATCCTGTTTTCCCCAGCAATAATCCGCGCCCTTCCAAGTTCAAGATGATCGGTCGGTACGTACGCAGTCAGAGACGATGTGGGAGTGGCCGTGCAGAGACTTCTTGGGGTAGCCGTACTGGGACTCGTCACGGGTGAGGTTCCAGACGATCAGGGTCTTGTCGCGGGAGGCGGACAGGAGCATGTTGGGGCTATCGCATCGTGTAAGTAAAAGTGGACGTCTCGAAGGGTGGTTGCTTTTCGCGTAATTCGTACTTCTCCATGGAGGTAGCCAGGCTGGTGACCCAGCCATTCTGTCAAACGATCAGTGTTAGCATATTTGCGTCCTGTCTCTTTCCGTATTCTGTGCCGCCCCGTGCGTGTCATTGTTGGCGATCACGGTCTTCGCCGCCGTCGAGGCTGTTTCGTGTTCTGCGCGGGGGGGTTTCGAAGGCATCGCGGGGGTTGGTGGGTTGCTTGGTCCAACTTACGTGGCCCTCGAGGGTTCCCTTCAGGATCAGCTGCTCAGCCATCTTGGGTGTCTTCGTCGATGATAGGAAAACGAATCAACAAAGAGCAGGTCGTGGGGGAGTCGGATGGGGTGAGGTGCTGGAGCTTCAATTGGCTTGGGAAGAGTTCCAAAGTCGCAACGATACGAAGACTGTACCTACTGCCAGACCAAAATCTGGAGCTTGAAGTGTGCGAGACGAAAATTGGCGTTGCTCCAATCAGAGGTGGGCAGGTGGGTCCAATAAATTTCTGCGGGCAGCTGGCAGAAAGGTGCTTAGTCAGGATCTCAGTTGCTTACCAGCTGCTCTTCAACGTCACCTCTTGGTTTTGGTGAAGTGCAAGGTTGCTATGCTTGAAAGTTGAGAGCCACGAGATGAAGGGGGATGCAGAGGATCAGAAGATGGCACTTGAACCTTAAAAAACCTGAAGGAGAAGGTGGGTGGTGCACACCAGGCTCAGTTCATGTTTACATAGATGCACTCCAGCTCCAGTCTTGGGCTATGGGTCTGGCACGCCAGGCCACTCAGAATCCAACCACATTGCAATCTCAGACTCTGCTCTGGTTCTACAATGACAATGCCAGTTGCTTCTCAAAGAAAGTGTTTGGACAAACTGTTTGCTACAATCATTGTGGGTTAGGTCTTGAAAGCACCTTTGGTGGCCTCTTTAGTCTGCTCGCTCCTATCTTTTCTGTGCAGACCAGAGAAAATCTTGTTAAAGGGTTTGATTATTAATGTCTCAATGAAGACGATGAACTTGTATTCAAAGACCAGTTCGATGTCACATCCTTGGCGACCCCATCCACTAGTCTGAGAATGCTCTTCTTTTCATCGTCTGAACCATCCCTGACGCCCAATGATGCACCTCAGCCCTTCTGACATGCCTTTAGCATCTCAGCACTTTAACCACTGATGGTTTAATGGCATAGACTCGTGAATTGTGTCCTCCTTTGCCTTATGTAAGTATCCGGGCCCTTGAGCTCTTGGGATACATTGCCAGTTGAGGACCACATGACCCTCCACAAGTGTCATGGGAATCTGGTCCCAGCAGCCCTTGAAGCCAGGGCAAAAGGTGTGCATCGTCCCAATCAATATCTGCACACATCTCTGGTGAGCCAAAAGAAGCTCAAGTCTGCACATATCTCTGGTGAGCCAAAAGAAGCTCAAGTCTGCAACAAACCTCTCACCTCAAGCCTTGTAATCGCCCAAGTCAACAGACTGGCACTTCATGAGCTGAGAGCCAACTGATGCGGTTGTTGGCCGAGTGCGTTCACCCCAAAATAGGGCACCATGTTGAGCTACTGGTGTCAAAGTGTTCGTCTTCAGCCCTTTGGGCCCAAACTGGGACCCATCTTCTTCTTTTGCGATCGTGGTATCTCCCGTCGGAAGTACTTCTTCTGCGAGTTGGCGATCATGCTATGATCCGCGACATCCTCCCTGGCCGCACTACCCTTGCTGTGCCTGGAGCCGCGGTCTTTGATCATGTCCTTCATCATGTCCTCCCACAGGTCGTATTTCATCTTAGCAACCGGGTTCTTCTCCGCAGTGCTACGGAGATCTTTGAGGCTGGCCATCTTGCTAGCACGGACAAGTTTCCTCAGGGCCTCTTCTGCCTGCTTCGCCTGCACGGCCGCCGCTTCGCGGATCTTCTTAGGGTCGCCGCGCCAGTCGGGTGCCGGGGGAGCGTGACCTTTGGCGTCACTATTCGCCTCGTGGATGGGCGTGCGGACCGTGACGGACTCGATGTCGGTGGGCGTGTACTTGTAGGTATGTATACTGGGAAACGCCGGAAAGTACTTAGGTATGTAGGGTTTCGAATCCTTGTCAGGCTTGCCGCTGAGCTCCTCATCAAGGGTCGGCAGGTCCACGAAGGTGCTGTCGGCCTTGACGTCCATCTCTTTCTCCGGGCCTTTGATTCTCTCCCGATCGATCGCGTCTCGACGGTGCTTCTTCACATCGGTCAGATTGATGTTGAAGTATTGGAGGGAAAGCTCAAAATCCGTCGGAATGGTCATGGTTCTACGGGCGTGGTTGGCCATAGACATCACGTCTTCGCACAGAGATGCAAGGTCTGTATGGTTTGCGAGGTCAGAACAAATCGATGGCAGGAGATGTACGCCAACATGACCATGCAAGACTGACATGTCTCCGTCATCAACGTGAAGCTCTCCATGGCCTCTTCGGACGCGCAGTCAAAGCCCACGTGCTCCAGCGCCAGTGCAATCGAGCGCTGCAATGCCGTCCGGTTCACATGGTACTCATTTGGGACCTCGTCAACACTGACAGCGCCACCGTTTGTGACGGGCAGAATAGGCGCAGCGGGACTCTCGGCTGGACTCTGGGCGGGTATTGCGAGGCTCGACGACTCGGTACGTTGACGTTTGAGTGGAGGGTGGTCTTCGGTAGCAGGTGAGGCACGCTTGCGCAGCGTGCCCTCAACCTCATTGTCCATTGAGAAAAGTATTGAGGATGCACACGGAAGGGACTGGAAGTACGAGTATAAGAATGCACGATGCACAAGAGTTGAGGCTGTTATAATGGACTTGTTGGGCTGTGTTTTCGGAGGGGCAGGAGGGAGCTGCTAAGGTTGTTGTTGCAGTCACAGCAGACGAAATCGAGGTGCTGCTGCTGCTGCTGCAGGTGAAATGGCCCGTGCTTCATCAGAGCGGGGCGCCTCCTAAGACCCCTGTCCATTCAGTGCTCTAGCGTCATCCCGCATATGAGGCTCAAGTTCATCGTGGGGGCAGTAGTCCCACAACGACAACGACCACGACCAAAACAACTGCTTGAGGATGGAGTTCAGGATGTGCTGCAACTCCCGATCTCCATGTATGGGGTCAAGCATGTACTCTCATGCATCAAACAAAGACTACTCAGTCTGCTTGTGGCCTCCAAATGGTCAGCCACCTCCAACTCGCGGCCCTGCTTCGGTGGTGTTCCCCTCCTGTGACATTGTGACACGCCCTTTCGTGGCAATGTCTTCCTAGGCTTCTACTGCATTGCTCAGCCTTTTCCCTCTGTTACTTTTGTTTGACTTGAACAGCTGAAGCCCAACAAGTGCCATGCTTATCATATCTTATCGCAAGGCAAGTGTCGTACCCCTGAGAGCCATCTGGGTCCACACGTGCCAGGATCGCTGGCTCGGAGCAAAGCTGTGGCATTGGAGGACACATGTCCCTGGAGATGGAGGGCATTTCACAACGAAGACGAAATTTCAGCCCTGCATTTTTTATCCCTTCCCCAAGTCTTGGCCTTCTGTTCATCAAGATGCACGATCTCCAAGTCCTCAAGAGTGGAGGTTATGCAGACAAGGTTTTGACAAGACTAAAACTGACATGTCCTTTGAATGTATTTCCTACTGAGATATTGGATCTGGGCCAGACGCTCGAACGATTGGACCTGTCGGGCACCGGGCTTTCCTCTCTGCCACGAAGCTTTGGCCGTAGCCTACCTAACCTCAAGATCGCCTTTTTCTCGCAATGCGCTTTCGACATCTTTCCAAGAGAGCTCGCCAGCTGCCCACAGCTGGAGATGGTCGCCTTCCGTGGCAACGGAATGACAGTTATCCCGGAGCATGCCCTTCCGCCCAGGCTGCGATGGCTGATTCTAACGGACAACAAGCTGACGAGCTTGCCGAGGAGCATTGGCAAATGTGGGCGACTACAGAAATGTATGCTGGCAGGCAACCAGCTTGAGGCCTTGCCGGACGAATTGCGGGAGTGCAGAAAGCTGGGATTGTTGCGCCTCAGCTCTAACAGATTGGGGGCGCTCCCGAATTGGCTCCTCGAAATGCCCGAGCTGGCGTTCCTCAGCTTCGCGGGCAACCCCTGTTCGACGTCTTTGGCGAATGCGGATGCAAACAGCGAGGCTGCGGCTCGGCTGGCACAGGTCGCTTGGTCTGACCTCGAAGTCCAACAAACACTTGGACAAGGCGCCTCAGGCATCATATCCAAGGGCTCTTGGCGGACGGACTCAGAAACAAGGCTGGATGTCGCGATCAAGATCTTCAAGGGGGCATTGACGAGCGACGGCACACCTGAGGACGAGATGGCAGCTTGCATAGCCGCCGGGCAGCACGGGAACATCATCGATGTCCTCGGCCGTGTTCACGATCACCCCGAGGAGGCTGATGGCACATTCAAGGGAGGTCTCGTCATGCAGCTCATACCTCCGCATTATCTGACTTTGGGCCAGCCGCCGTCGATGGAGACTTGCACGAGGGATAACTACTCGGCAGATGCTACGCTGTCCCTTATGAAGGCCTGTACCATCTTGAGCGACATCGCAGCAGGCACGGCGCATCTACACTCGAATGGTATTTCTCATGGAGACCTCTATGCCCATAACATCCTCACGAATATGGAAGGCCATGCGTTGTTGGGCGATTTTGGTGCCGCAACGATTTACAGCGGTGGCAGTTTCTCACCCCTGTTAGAGAGGATGGAAATCCTGGCCTTTGCTCATCTGATTGAGGACTTGCTGGGCCTAGTGCCTAAGGAAGAAGACCCGCATCGAGTCGCGCTGCTGCAGGATCTACATCGGCGTTGCTCTGTCCCGGAAGTTGCTTCCAGGCCTTCTTTGGAGGAAGTTCTTGCGGACCTCAAGTCGGTGCAGAGCTTGGGGGATGGTGAGGCTGTGAAAGGCCTGGCCAAGAGACTCCCCAATTAGAATAGAACAAGAAGCGGCCGTCACGGCGCGAATGGACTCGGGACGCTGCATCGATTAGACTAGAGGATAGAGCAGATATTGTAGAGGTATAGACATTTCCTGAAGGTGCAGCTCCTCACTACATAGTGCGTGGCGTCGTCAAAATGGAATTTTACGGACATCGTGCTCATGACGGTACTCATATTATTTCAAGGTGCGGGCAGGCTGGTTGATGTCTCGGGGGTGAGGACTCATAGGGTTAGGGTTAGGTCAGTGAATGATGTCTTCAATCTGCTGAAGTTTTTGGTGCACTGGGGAAGGTCTTGGCCTTGAACCATCTCTAGGACATGAACCATCTCGAGGACACTGAGTAGGCTCACGCCGCCGACGCTCGATAAGTCTTGATGGACCGACGCCGGTTATGTCTCTTTTTGTTGGTTGTCTGAAGTTGGGAACTCGACCGGGTTCGCGCCGCGCCGCGCTTTGCACAACAAATCAATCATGGCCGCTCCGATTCTCATCGTCATCGACGCCTCCCACCGTGGGACATGAAGTCACCACCAATTCTCCCGCCACTGAATCCGACACTGTGGGCTCTGACCGCCTGCAATCTGATCCCAAGAGGCAGGAGGAGGCCGGGAATCCTCCGTCACTGGCGTCCTCCAGACTTGAAGAAACGATAGCCGCCGGTGCTGATGCCCGGGCGGAGCTGGCAGCATCCGATGACAGGATATCAGATCTCAACTCAAAGATCCGCAAGGTTGGAGGCCCGATCCAGCGGTCAGGTCCGCGCGGATTCGCGGGAAATCGATCTCAGCGGACCATCGGGCGTCGACTGGAGAGAGAGGCCGGAAAAGCGCAGGTCTTCCGCTTCGCACGGATCTTCGGCCTCGACCCCGAGGTGACACACCTCGACATCGTGCAGGGCATCTCTCAGACCGCGCCAGTGGGTCGGGTACTCTCCGTAGACATCCGGGACAAGCTCTACACCCAGGGCGACAAGAAGGTGAAAGCTGCTTTTGTGTTGTTCGACCACGAAGCCGCGCCGGAAGATTTGGTGCGACTCGCAAAGCAGCGGACATTCCTCGTTCGTGGACAACCTCCGCATGTCTCTGTTTACCGCGATCGAGCGTTCAGCTCCAATGACTCCAAAGAGCTTTCCTCGCGTGTCCTGCTCCTACGAGGGGACCCTGCTGTCGAGGGTTTCAGCGAGAGCGCACTGCGACAGCTGTTGTTGAGTAACGAGCAGGTTAAGCAGGCTTTGGGTCACATGGGCCTCAGCTCGGAGCCTATGGAGTGGCATGAACTATCCAGATCGTATTGTTCGTTGCATTGGCGCTTCTTCGACAACAACAAGCAGGTCAGGGTACTACTACCAATATTGAGGCGGTTGTTTCACGGCGATCTGACGATTACGGCTGGGCCCGATCCATGTTGGAATCCGGAGCTTTACCCGAGGGACAGACATAACACCCAAAACGCAGTCTACCTGACCTTCTCCTCCAAGCTAGCTGGAGCCCGGACGTGGCGCAAGACTTCGAAATCTTCAGGTGCTCCGGCTGCTGAGAAGTCCACGCTTCCGGATCGCCTTGCGCAGATCATGGCTGCACGTCGGTCTGAGCCATACGACGGTGCTCAGCTTGAGCGTAACCAAGCCGAGACTGGAGCAACTGATTCTCTTGGTGCTAAATCGAAAGAACGTATTAACGCGTGGAAGAACAGTGGCAGGGATGAAAGCGATGAACTGGATGAAGAACAACGAGAACGGGTCAAGGCTTGGACGCGGCTTTCTCGACGCAACATACCGGACTAGAGGGCTAGTCCAATTCAAACTACCCAAGAGCTGCTAGTGGTGTTAAACGACACCCCACACTAGGGCACATTGATCTGATATCGCATAGTGGTGCCATGATCTGTGCGGTGCAAAAACTTGATCAACTAAACTTTCCTGGACGTGCAGCTTCTTTGTGCTTTGCTTTCCAAGGTTGAGAACGAGACCTTTTGTAGCCATGAAGGTATGTCCATGCTCTGCCCAACATCCATCCGATGGTACAAGATGCAAAAGTCAATTCAACTTTGTAGAAGCATGCCGTACTTGGATTGACTATTCCTTTTGGTCCGGTGGAGCCTGGTGGAGTCTTGAAATAGGCTCTGTCGTCTCCGTGACAACAATGTGCATTTGAGAAGAGGGCTAATGTACATCTTGTCAAATTCTCCCTCAAAGTTCCACGCTTGGTATGCAAGTCTCCCAGAGTGCCCTCACTTTGGGAATTGGTCCATTCACAAGGATCCAAGCCTGCACTTTAAGACGATTCGCCTATGAGTCATTGTGAATTATTCTCAATTTGTAAATGAAATAGCAGCTGCACAAAATACCGTGGCATATGACGATTGTGTCTCGAGAAAGCACTAGCGAATAGAATGGTGCACCTGTAAGCTACCCAGGTAGCCTTTAATCTCATTGTCCAAGACGATTCGCCTATAAGTCATTGTGAATTGTTGTCAATTTTCCAACAAAGTGGCAGCCATACGTGGCATGTGTAAATGGTGCCTATAAAATCACCAGCAACCAGACTCGTGCACCTTTAAGCCAGCCTTTCATCTCAGCATTCAACAGCAATCACTCTCCCTATCTCAACCCTTCATCAGACGATTGCGTCGACGAGATAACGGATCAAGTGACTGTTGTTGGCCTGTATTGTAACAACATTGCACAAGCAAGACCGCTGCAATACACAAGGACCAACAAGAAGAATACCACAAACTCCACAGAAACCATGGCTGTTGGCATCCCAAAGCGAGGCACCACAACCAGCGTCACCTCGCCACAAACTTACCCAAACACCCCTCCCACGCGCCGTCACCGCCGCACCAAGAAGAAGCAGGCGACTCGGTCCTCGCAGAAGAGCCCTCAGCACCAAGACATCGTGCGTCGATCCCGCCGGGGCGCCAAATCTATCAGTGAGGATCCTCTCATTGGCAAGTACCGCGTCGAGTTGACCAGCAGCGAGCGCCTGTGGTGCGGAAAGTTTGCCCTGGAGATCAGCACCCTGCAGCAGCTCGGGACCCAGCTCACCATCGGCGAGTTTGATGAGATCTTCTTCGGGCATGAGTCGGTGGAGTTCAACAAAGAGCACGGCTGGGTCGGCGAGCAACACCACCGGAACTTCTACGACGAGCAGCTGGATTTTGTCCTCCGCCTGTGGGGCCAGAAGCGGGGGATGAAGCTGCAGCTGGGAGTCTTTCGGGACTTTGAGGGCCCTTTCGTCAACCCTGAGCCGGCAGATATGCGAAGCAAGGCTGACGGTCGGAAGGATGAGGTGATGGAGGACCATGGAGTGGATGAGAGCAAGGACAAGAAGGACGACGAGCGCTTGACTGTGTGGATTCATAACGACAATGCAATAGTCTTGGGTCGGCCCTACAATCACTACTCTGGCATCACAGTTCTGGAGAAGGCCAAGTAAGGATGCCTGATGGCCAGAAGGCGTAGGAGGAGAGATAGGGACAGATTTTGAGCTGATCATCCTGTATATCTATGTACCAATCGATCTTTGATGATACCCATTGCTCTGATACAACCCCCTTCCCATGATTATCTCGTGATGCAAGGAATTCCACCGAACTCATCAGCACTGCGAAGGACTCGTACTAGAGGCGTCTCGGCCACGCAAAATTCTGGTGCACTCAAGCACACCGAGGAGGTTTCGACTGGACAGTGTTGGCTAGGCACCGCTCCTCATTGCCCTCCCTTCTCTCCCCAAAAAAGTTTTTACAGCTCGAGAAACGCGAAAACCTTCGAGATTCGCAAGTGCCTATGCGGGCAGGGTACCTTTATTTCTCTACATTCCTCGTTGTGCCTCCCACCCGCCAATGGTATCCGCGAGTTGTTTGTAACTTTAGAGACATCTTTCTTGGGCGAGAAGCATGGGAAGAAGAGGGACAACCTTGTCTGAGCCTGATTGGGAGTCTCATTGGCACAGACTACCTAGGTAACTGAATAGACTCGTCCATGATGAACGGGCCACTTTGCTATCCGTCTTCACCATGTTGAGCCACGATCGATCGCAGGTCTCTCTTGACCCTGGACATCAGTCTGAGATCGGGCGCAGGTGCCCGTCTGGTCCTCCCACGTCGAAACAAACCCCCTCCTCAAGCAAACCCCCCCCCGCTGCTTGCCCTACTCCTTCTCATGGTGTGTCCACCCTAGTATCCTCTGCGCCTTGTCCGACGTCCAAAACGCCCGGTTGCCGCTCCAGTCCCCCCTTAGCTCCGTCTCAGGGTAATATTTCTTCGCCAGCTCACCGCTGCTCGTACCATCCAGCGTGGTGTCTGGTGCAATAATGTTGAAGATCTCACAGCCCTCCCAGCGGTCACTGTTCGTCACGCCCAAGAGACACGCCCGCGCCGTCGCCACGGGGTTGACCCACCCGAAGAGCTGCTTGACGGCCGCCTCGTCCCAGTTGTCCCTGTGCTCCTTGAGCACCTCGGCCCTCCTCTCGACCTCGTGGATGCGGAGGCAGGCGACCTTCATGCCGGGGAACCAGTTGGGGAACGCCCTGGCGGCGGTCTCGGCCTCCAGCTTGGCGAGGGCGTAGGCGTCGCTCGGGTGGCACGGGTAGTCCTCGTCGATGGGGAAGTACGGCAGCCGGAGCTCCTGCTCGCTGTACGCCAGCCCGATGGCGTTCACCGAGCTCGCGTAGCAGACGCGGCGGATGCCCACCTCCGCCGCGGCCCGGAGGCCGTTGAACGCGCTGCACACGTTGTTCTGGTGGGTCTGCCAGTCCGGCTTGCCTAGTGGGTCGGGCACAGCAGCGAGGTGGATAAGCGCGTCGCAGTCCTCGAGGGCCTTGACCGTGGCGTCGTAGTCTGTCGCCGCGTCTGCGGTCCGCATCTCTGACTTGGGGGTTCCGTCGTACTCCTGGTCGCTGCGGTTGATCTGCACCGTGCTGTGGCCTTCCTTCGCGCAGAGCTTCACGACCTCGCGGCCTACGGTGCCGCGCGCGCCTGTGATTGCGATCTTCATTCTGGAGGAGGAGGATGTAAACAAAGTCCTGAGGGGTTTGAGTAAAGACATGTACCCTGATGAGAGTTCCCTTTCACAATTCTGTAGAGAAGTGATGTTTTCCTCTCAAGGGTCGGCAATGGTGGCGCTTTCCACTATTTTCAAACCTGCGAGCTGCCCGTGCCGCTCTGACGTCAACGCTATGAAGTCAACCATCTTTCCAAACAGGTCATGTCTGTTAGCTTTGTCACTAAATGGATTCCCATGTTGTCATAATATGGCAGATCTGTCGAATTCTAAAGACAACCTTGGAAGTTCCATTGAAACGGTAAGGACATAGTAATGTGTGGCCAGATATCAAGGGGCACAGCTGTGGAGAAGATCAAGACGTCAGGTCTGTGAACCATTTCAGAATCTATTACCTAACGGACGAAGTGTACCGGCAGATATGATTTTTAGTCAACATTACACTTCCCATGACTGTGCTGTAACGAAAACAGATACGGAATAAACTTATTGCACTGGAAGACCCGAAACTTTGAGCCTTCCCCTCCAGGGCTGCATGCAGGATTTTGTGCTGCATAGCACTGGAGAAGTCTGCACTGAAACGAACCACTGTCTTTTCAGTTCCCTTCTTATTTTTAGCTGTATAGATGCTTCTTTGACCCAGTGTTGGCTAGTAGATCTTGGGAAACTTTCAAGGTTTGCTCTTTTCGCAGAAGCTCCGATACCTTACTCGGTCAGGACATTTTAGTCTTTGCGTAGTAGATACAGCTCTGCAAGACTTGAGTACCCTCGAATGTCTCGCACTAGTATGAACATTCGAGGTTGCACAGTAGACTCAAAGAAAGAAAAAAGAAGAAAAAAAAGAAGAAAAAAAGAGAACAGGCTATGCGGTGACGAAATCATATGCGTCAACAGTCTTGGAACTGGTGCTATCTAGGCAACAGCCTATCCGGATGTCCGACCCAAGCAAACGCCCCAGTGCCTTTCGATCCTCGCCGAATGTCACGAAGCTGTTAGATGATACTGTAGTCAAATGCCAAGAAAATCAAATTCCTCTAAAAATATGCTTGAGAAATGCGCAAGAAACTACCTACCTAGGCATGCATACCTTACACAGGCCTCTTGGAAGTTTAATTCCAGGAACAGCAGGTCACTAGCGACAATACGACTAGGTCGGGATGTTGGAATTCCAGTCGAGCTGCACGGTCAGCCTCGTCTAGTACTTTACTTACTGAGCTGTCGGGCCGACATCCCTGAACAGCTAACGACGACACCTCGCAGGGCCGCGGGCGGCAGGAGCCTCGCCATCAGCACAGCTCGGCTCAGCTCGGAAATATCTGCCACATAATCAATCTGCATTTGACACTCGGCCATGGAGGACTATGCCTGCAGTCATGGAATCCAAGCTTGCCAGCGTCAGCCGTGCTGACCCTGTAACCAGGCGAGAGCCGTGGCCAGCGGCCGGAAGTCGCTATTTCAGCCCCCAACAAGCATTACAATTTGCATGAGTATGGATCGCGTCTCATGCAGGTGACAACCACGTGCAAAGACCAGGGCTGAGAACAGAGGGCGGCAGCAGCTCCCTCTTCGGAAACCACGACCGGCGGGGGGGGGGGGGGGGAACAGCCGCGACGAACGATCGTATGCGCAGCCCGTGGATCCCACACCGCGGCGGCGCCTTACCGCCCAACAAATTATAGATAATGGTGGTATGACGTGCCTGCACAGTTCGCACCAACTTGCCGAGTCCTTGATTGCGAGGACGGCACAGACTGTGACTCTGCTGCGTAAATCTGCGAATCATTTCAATCGAGAGCAATCGTAAGCATCACGGCTTGCAGAGGCGGGATCGCTGCTCCAAGGACCAACAGCCGCTTCGTCCTCCTTGGGAGTCTAGTACTTCCTCTGAACCTGCTTCGCATACGGCTTTGGCAGCTGCCACCCTCGCGGCGCCTTTCTAATGCCTCGATTTATCCTCCCCACGTACTCTGCACGTGGATCACCAGGCGTCATCCTCTCCCGTTCCACGTAGACCACTTCCAACTTTCCAGGCAACCTCGGCCACGCGGGCTTGCCCGTCCTGTGAATCTATGGGGTAGGATCAAATTATTGAATTATTGGGCACGTGCTCTAGCTTTGCGCCTTTTGAGAACAGCGTCTTCTTTGGCTGAGCTGAAACGGTACAGGAAGCCGTAGACGCGAAGCCGAGGTGAGGAGGGGACCACATTCACAAAGCCTTGTTCGTTAATAAGATCCACTCCCATCATGTAAGACGGTCCAATGCAGTGCCTCCAGGGGGCTGGGCGACTGTTTCGCACTAGAATCGCTGCTTGTATTGGAACCGAAGAAGATGTACCTCTGGAGAACGGGCTACCTAGGTACTCTAGGGCTGCGAGATGCTCACGGACTCGATATGTCTGTTGTGGGTCTTTGTGTCTGCGACTGCGGTATCTCGAAACTTTGATTCCAAGTTGGCCTTGCCAAGCTTGCTAAAGCAAGTGGGAAGGGTCTCTGGCGAATCCTCGATGGCATGTGGACTCTGTATGTACGAGGCGAATCCAGACCAACCTGCTGCACAATCCAGCACCTTTCCAAAAGCCAAACATGCCCCCTGCACGAGACTAACGAAGAGGCGAAATGTCAGTTTGGTGAGCTAGCTGAAGGTTGCCGTCTTGCGAGTTGCGGGGGGGGGGGGGGTGGCGCGCGCAAGAGAACGTTGGTGACGTGGGTGACAGACACACGTGGCCGCGGCCAGGATCCAGCAGGTCGGCAGACGTTGAATCCTTCTCGGTCTGAGGGGACCGATCGTACGACTTTAGGCTCGGGAGGACTCGAAAAGCAGCCCTCGACGCGTATCGAGATTGGGCGCGCGCCGGCAGCGCTCTCCCCAAGGGGGTATGGCACTGCAACTACACACATGTGCCGTCCAATCTATCCCAGGCGGGACGCCGAGCCTCAGCGGCCAGAACAGTCGGACTCCCGACGGAGGTTGCTCGACTGTTTGGGTCTCCCGGGCCTTAAGCGAGGAGCTTGTCCGAGTCAGAGTTTGTAGTCAGATCTGACGTTGAAGCCAATCTGTAAAGCACTCTGAAATTGAGTTTTGTGCTTCGTATCGAGGGCCCTTCCGGCGTCTGGCCAATTTCAGGAACGCGCCCAGGTTGAACGAAGAAACTCGATGCCGGACGGACACGAGTTGCGGCACGCGCCGCCAAGTGGCACCAATACCGCACAGGCCGGCGGCCCACTACGACGCTCTCTGCGCACTAGGGTGCACGTCTGCCGACAGAGACGGCCCAGCCAGCGGCACTCCAGTCGGCAAGTCCTCGAGAGGTGTCTGGGGTGTGGTAGCACCGCACGAGAGCACAGGAGCGACAATTGGTCTCTCCCAGAGCGGTTATGCATGCGCATGCAGGCAGGTCCTTTTGTACGGGACGTAACACAAAAGATGGCCGGCCGTATGGTGCAAGTGGATGAACAATGATACAGAGTACATGGGGACTCCAGAAGAGCATGCCGGTAAAAGTACGAAGTAGCATCTGGACTGCTCCCAGGAGGCCTGAGCGTTCGTTCCACTGGCGGCCGCTCGATGTGTCTCATGGAGAGTGAAGTCAGACAAAATCAAAGTTTGTTCAGTATGATTCGAGAGAGACCATGATCCACAAGAGAAAGAGGATGCTTGTCTGGCACAGCGCCGTAGTTGATCACGTCTGTGTAAGACGAAAGGAGGATCCATATACGGACGTAGACAAGCAGGTTTGTCTAGGTCGTGTTTGGAACATGTGGCCCTGCGTGCCGCGGCAGGTCATCTGCACGTCAGACTGGATGGCCGTTCATAGAGCGACTTCCGACTCGCTGTCCCATATGGTGGGGGTGCAAGCAGAGGTTGCCAAGTTGGGCTGGATGTGTGAGATCGGAGGGACATCTGGAGGCGGAGGTTGAAAGCTGTGGTGGTGTTGAGATCGGATCGAACCTTGTCAGTTTGCCAAGTTGCCCAAGGTCAGCGAGTAGGTATGGTGCGCGACAGGGGGCCCAGCTTCGAGGTCTGGCCACTTGAGTGTTTGGCTAAACAGGGGTCGACGATCCCAGCCCTCCACCCCAACAGCCCGGCCGTGCCGTGCTACAGTACTGTCAACCCGGGACTGCCTGCTAGCGTCCCAGTTCCATGAGGGGCCCCTGCAACGGTTACAACCCCAGGACACCCACCGGACCACCTGGCAGGGATATATTCCAAATGTCACGCGTCCGCGACCTCTCCAAGCCCAACGGGCATCTCTTTTCATCTTCACCAACTCACCCGCCAACGCGACTTGTTTTTCGTCTCTCGCCTCATTCCCATTTGATGTGCTCAATTCATCTCATGGGCATCTGTTCCACCGGAGCGTCACTGATGAGGCAACTTATCCGGTTCCTTCTGCCACCATCGTCTCTTCAACCCGCTGTCGACTACTACAGTACATCCATCCTCTTGCCGTGAAACGCAGATATATCGACCTCGACGTCTTCACAGACCAACCACTCCTTAGGGTACCTTTGTGCCTCTCTCGCGATAGGTCCTCCATACAGAGCCCGTCGTGTCTCATCCAACCTCGTACAGCCTCAGAGTGAGCTTGGAACCACTGCACACGGCTATGCAGGTCTTTGTGGCCCTTGTCCACCTCGACATCGTATTCCACCCCATCGGGTCGTCCCTTTTCAGTCACACTTGCTCACGACAACCACATTTACCCATGTTGTACTGGACACGTCGTGGATAGACACAGTTGTACGTACGACGGACGGGCCCTCTTATGCACGACACCGCGGCCGTGGCATCAGGCACCACCACTAGCTCTCATTTGCTGATGAGCATACATATTCTAGAACTTTTGGATACCGCTATCTCCCGTTCTCCCCAGGCTGTCGCCTTGATCCGTTTGAATCAGCCCACATGTGGCGTCAACCCAAGCCCAGCTGGATGTATTAGCCATGTCTCTACTCCCTATCGATCCCGCCGACTTTCCGGACGTCCCGACCCGGAAGGCTTTGATCGCCATTGACTTCCAGAATGATTTCCTCATCGACGATGGCGCACTGCCCGTCAAGCAGTCGGACGGCATGGTCGACAGGGTTATCGAGCTAGCCCAGGCCGTCCGCAGGTCTGGTTATGGAGAGGTCATTTGGGTTCGCAGCCAGTTCGAGACCTTTCGCCCAGCCGGCGACCAGGAGATCATGGCCGCGGACACGCCCCAGCTCCCCACGAGGCCAGGTTCTTTCACCTCTCCAGCTCGTATGCGCAGGTCGCCTCTGGTTCCCACACCACTCCAGGCCGACCCAGAGGCCTTTCTCAGCGTCGATGAAGGCCAGGACGGCATGATTGGCCCGCAGTGCGTACGGAAGGGCACCAGAGGCGTCGAGTTCCTCCCAGCGATCGCAGCGGCCAAGGGTCCACGAGACTATGCCATGACCAAGAGCTACTATTCTGCATTCCAGACCGGCCAGCTGCTGAATCTACTAAGAAGACAATTCGCGACAGATCTGTACATCTGTGGGTCCCTATCCAATGTCAGCGTGTACGCAACCGCCCTCGCTGCAAGTAGTCACGGCTTCAACATCACCATTGTCGAAGATTGCTGCGGGTTCCGGAGCGAGATGAGGCACATGAATGCTGTCAGAAAATTGACGGAGCAAACCGGTTGTGAATTTGCCACGGCGGCCGACGTCATTCCCACACTCAGACCGAGTAGCTCTCCATCATCTTCGTCTCAGAGACGCAGGGAAACTGGCGGGCCTTCGCCGATACCACCTGAACTCGTCGCGGCGGCGATGGCAGGAAGCAGGAACAAGGGCCTTCCCGTACGTCCAAGACCTGCATCTCCTCCAACTGACCACGCCCGTAGCACAGAGGATCAGCAGGAGACGCGAGAGGCGGAAGAAGAGACAGGAGTTGTTGTTCCATCGCCGCCCGCGTCACCGCACGATCTGCCCCCCTTAGGAAAGCTGAAGCTAAGCTCAGAATCCCCAGAGCCTGTCAGTGTCCCTGAACCTGCCGGCGAAACATCCCTCGACAAGGTCGCCACACTGCAGCCCGAAAATGAGCCACCGGAGCCCAAGGATGAGCCGTCGCTTCAGCCCGTGGTGACGACTGAAGATTCTGAGGCCAAGGGCACAGATGCGCAGAAACAGGAAGAGTCCGAGCGCGAAGCCAAAGTGGACGCATCGATTCAGACAAAGGCACCGACTGAGGCTAGCAAGGCGGCAGAGCCTCAACCTAAACTACTAAAGCACAAGACCAGAGCAGCGAGAGGGGCCAGGGCGGGATCCGAATCCGGTGAAGCGCCAGAAGACACACTTACACCACCAGCGCAGGCATCGGGCACCACCAAATCAAAGCTGACCGAATCCATTGTCTCTGAAGAACAGCTCATGGCGCCGACACCGGAACATCTCCTGGCGGAGGCACAAGAGCGCCGTTCACGAACAAAGGAGACGCCTGCGGCCTTGCTTTCTATGTCCACGCCGATCCACAAGCATATTGAGGCCTCTGAGGACGGGGTCTCCGGCGAAGAAACAGGAATTGACCACGAAAGCGATAATATGGCCGCCACAGACAGGAAGAAACCGAACGTATCAGCGCCGCTCTGCGAGGGCGATACTACACTTACGCGTGATTTTCTGCCACCATCCCTTGTTGAAGGACTCTTCGAGCGACTATGCCAGGAGGTACACTTCAAGAAGATGATGCACCAGGGTGGCGAAGTGCCTCGCTTTGTCGCTGTGCAGGGCCAGATTGACAAGGACGGCACGGAACCAGTCTACAGGCATCCGAGCGATGAGTCGCCACCTCTGGCGCCTTTTACACCCGCAATTGAACAGCTCAAAATGCACGTGGCGACAGCACTGGGCCATCCGATCAACCACGTGCTCATCCAGTGCTACCGCAATGGTCAGGACTACATTAGCGAGCACAGCGACAAGACGCTTGATATCTTCAGATGGTCTTACATCGCCAATGTCAGCCTCGGCGCTGAGAGGACGATGGTGTTCAGGCAGAAAAGGGGCGAGAGGAAGGAAGGCGGCTCCAAAAGACCGTCCCTTGCAACGCCGGACCTGATCGACGATGAATCGGCATCTCAACCTCAAACCCCCCTTGATCCCGTAGACACAGCAGCACCCGCGCCCGCGTCCGCACCCAAGGAGAAGGCATCGACGCCGAGCAAACGCGAAACTATTCGTTGCCCCATGCCACACAACTCGCTCATCAAGATGGGCCTCGTGACAAATGAGAAATGGCTTCACGGCATCCGTCCCGACAAGCGGCCGCAGTCTGAAAAGTCACCAGCGGAGCTCGCCTGGAACGGCACCCGCATCAGCCTGACCTTCCGCTACATCGGAACGTTTCTGATACCACCGTCCCCTTCGGCGCCGTCTACCACCAACGAGCCTCTCATCTGGGGTCAGGGCGCAACGTTCAAGACGCCCGAGACCGCGCGGCCCGTTGTCAACGGACAGACTCCCGAGGCCATCTCGTTGCTCAAAGCTTTCGGAAGGGAGAACAACAGCCCTGATTTCGACTGGGAGGCGAACTACGGCATGGGCCATGATGTCCTGCATATGAAGGCCGCGCCGAGGTATTTCGGCTGCGGGAACGGGATCGTTGATGGGCGGGTGAGGGTCATGCTCGCGGAGTGTGGGGTGAAATACGCACGGGGCGATATAGGCGTTGGTGCCGCGAAGACGGACGAGGGCGGACTGCCGCTGACGCGGGGTGCTGGGCTGGGCGAGGTCGTCCCTGTGAAGTTCGTGGTGGATGACGCAGACCGTACGACGGTGGTGGGCGATGCTGCCATCCTGCTGTATCTAGACAACAAACACCCAAAGAGGCGAGGCGATGCCGAAGTCGCCAAGATGTACAGCCGGCTCTACACGGCGCTTGCCCTTGAGCAGAAGTGGAAGCAGCTGTGGATCAACGAGAGGGACGGTGGAAAGTCTCAGCTCAGTGAGGCCGTCGTTGCGAAGCCAGCGATTGCGGAGCTCGCACAGTTTGATGCCTGGGCACAGGACCTCACGTCTGCTGACGGAAATAGGACGGCGTCTGTAGGCATCGCGGGCGGCAAGGAACCTAGTATTGCGGACTATGCTCTGTGGCCGGTGCTCCACGACATAGCTGTTGCGTGGAGGGTGGATCTGGGCTCGAGGATCGTTCCTCCTGCCCGTACGGTATTCGGACATTTAGGGTTCCGAGCTCTTGAGGTGTACTACGTTGGATTTGCAGGTAGGAAGAGCGTGTTGCAGGTCTTTGGTGAGGGCGCTGTTCCTGAGTGAAGACCAGCGGATAAAGAGGACGTGATGAGTATAGGAGAGCAGTCGGGGCAGCTGTCGCCGGGCAAGGGAAAATTGCCACATCTTGATGACTTTGGTAAAAACTGAACTCGGCGTGGATATCTGACAGCGGTAGAAGACTCTTGGAGGAAGGTCTTCCCAACCTTGGAAAGCACAGTTGCTCTGTACCCAAAAGTGTGCAGAGGTCATCCTAGCATCATGATAAGACGGGGTGCAAGCGAGCATTTGAAGGGGGAATATGGCATGGATATCATTATAGCAAGCATAGCGAAAGTGATATGGGTTTATTAATGCTGATCTGTCTGCAAATGTCTCCAGCTTGCGTTCATTGAGGACTGCTCTTCAGCCCAGAACCCTTCCACTGATGCCCATTCATTTCCATGGCCCCAGAACTACCACTGAGGACCACAGGCATTCCACTATCACCGCTCCCAACGCCTACAAGCAACACTAGGTCTACCACTACCTAGGTAGGTCTGTGATTGCTCTGAATGTGTCGACGATGTTGGAGTTGGTGAGCTGCAGATAGTGTTGATTGAGCCGTTTTCGTGGCTCTTGAGGAAGCCCAGTGCTGCGATTTAGGCGGCTCAGCCATGTAGTAGACGATCAGTCTGACCGTCAGCCTCTGTAAATCAACATGTAGTGCAACGCCAGCCAGGGTCGTGACTGGTGTTGCCCAATTGGTGCTGCTTAGGAACATTTGCCATTTGTCCTCCCCTTTGCAGCCTCAAGCCCAGGCGTCCCATGAAGAAGGCCGTCTAAACATCACCCGGCCTTTTCATGCCTCTGAATCTTCTGGTGATGATGATGTATGTGAGCGGAGGATGACGTCCACCAGAACAAACCAGTCCGCCTGGCTCCATTCCCCTTGTTGCCCCCAAATTCCCTCTGCTGCGCCCTCAGAAGGGCGACGTGTTGTACATGCTCAGGCTCTCCCTAACCACGTTCTTTCGTTTCAGGACCTCATTGCCCAGACCCCCACCGAACGCCGCGTTGCCCTTGTAGGCCATCTCAACCCAGAAGATCTCCATGCGGAGCTTGTCTCCGGAGAGGTAGTGCATGAACGCAGGAGTGTTCAGCAGCGCCAGGCGGTAGGTGAAGTAGAAGTCGACGGGCACAGACTGCATATCTCCCTGGAAGGCCTCCATCTTCGACGCGGCCTGCCGATAGGTCTTGAATGCAACCTTTCCGCCGTCCTGGATCTCGTACTGGACACCAATGCCGCCCCGGGTGGCAAAGGAGCGCAGGGCGGCGGCGGAGAGGTGCGGGTGCGAGGACGTGTAGACCAGGAAGTCGTAGTTGTTCAGCAGGTCGAAGCGGTGCTCGTAGATGCATTTCAGGTAAGTTTGACGGAGGGGCTCCAGAGTAGGGTTGAGGACGATGGTCTCGAAGTGAGGGCCCGCGCCGCAGCAGTTGCAACCGTTCTTGTGGAAGCCCGGTGGGAGGGCTGGTTGCTTGGGAGTCGAGGCAGCATTGGCCTGCATGACCTTGTCGTAGGAGTCTGGGTCGTCATGAGCAGGGTCGATAACGGCGGGGTTGATGCTGCTGACAGAGAGATTCTCTATATCGGCAGAACCTTGGACGCCCATCGGGGACACGTCAGACGTGGATGTAGGTGCTTGAACAGCGGTCGACTCGGTAGGACTCATAGGAGACGCATTGTCAGCAATTTGCAGAGCACCACCTGAGGCAAGCATAGTAGCGCTGCCAGAGTTGTGTGACGTATCAGCAAAGGAGTGATCCGAGGGAGCAGGAACAACGCCCTCCATTGGGTCCATGCCACCGCTCTGCTCTTCCGCGGTCAACTTCTGGGCCGCCTCGTTGTCGTTGGTATAAAGCTCGCAGATGGCGGGGTCAAAGGCCTGGCCCAATGTGTCACAAATCAGCTTCGTGCAGATCTCGAAGTTGGAGCGCAGCTTGTGGTGGCCCTTGAGGCACACCAAGGCGTTGAACATGTTGCTGGCGGCTGTGTTGAGCAAGTCTAGCATGCTGGGGACCTGGAAGAATGCTGCGGCCTTGTAGAAATCGGGAAGCTCGTGGATGGCATCAGGATAGTCCTCGACATTGTCAAGCCAAACTTTGTCCTCGCTGGAAATTCTTCCGCCGCCACGCGCAGAGACGAGGAGCGAGGACTCTGGCCAGTTTTTGATGTAGTCAATCACACAGTCCAGAGTCTCTGCCGTGATGCCCTCTTGTTGGATTGGGACTTCAAGGACCACGTCCTCCCCGTTAGTCTTTGGGATGACTGGTCAGCAATGAGCGGAAAGGAGGGGCAAAGCCTTGTGAGGTTCTAACCTGTGCGAAGGTAGTCTGGCACAACCCGCTCTGCTCCATGAAATGCCGCTTGGGGACCTGCCACTCGTACTGGGCCCATTGGACAATCAAAGTCCCATTGATCGCAGGATCAGAGACAGTTGTAGTAGTGGTACCATCAACTGTAGCGACGACGTCGTCCACAATGTCATCGACGAGCTCGTCTACAGCGGCTGCGCACTGTGTCTTGTAGTCCAGAGCCATTGTAACAAGCGCGCCGCTGGAAAGTGTAGCTGTCGCTGCAGGGTCAAAGGGTGGGAAGCTGGCCAGAGAAGCTGTGTCAGTGTTGGTTGACCTTCAAGGGAAATGTGTCAGTGCTGCAGTTGATTCATTCCTCTGGGTGAGGAGCTGGTCAAAGAGGTTTGGTTGGTGCCAAGGTCGGTTGATTGAGTTTGGAAAGGTGCTGGTGAAAGAGTTCCACCAGTGACACAAGTGACCTTTTGTTTTAGAAGTTATCGAATAGAGAGGCGGGAGGAGCAGCTCAGAGTGGACCCATTACCCATTTACTGGGCCAGGTATTTGGGAAGACCACGGGACGTTGGAGATTGCTTTGCCCACGTATAGAAAGTCATGGATGGCAAAGGAACCTTTGGGAACTTCAAGTGTCAGAGGTGGAATCCAAAGGCACTTCGAGAAGGTTCTTGTGAAGACATTGGAAGCCTTGGTGCAAAATCTCAAGCCTGTCCATACAACGTTCTTGCCTTCTTGTGATACAAATACACACTGCCTTGTTGTTTGAGTAACTAGAACGTTCTTGTGGCACAACGTCTTACAAGAGGTTCTCATATGAGAGGCGACAATGTCCAATACAAGGCTGTTGTATGAGAACCTTGGAACTTCCAAATTAGTAAGTTTCTTTCCTTTTAAATTGGTTAGAAATAATCAGTGTTAAGTTCCAAGATGAACATATCGCTTATGATTGTGAGTATTGAAGCGGTGCCAAAATACAGGATTTTCTGAAAAGCGCTAGGTACTGTTGTTTTTCTGAGAGTTTCCAATGTTCTAAAGCCGCAAAGTGTTCTTCTGAAGTACTGTAGATGCTTTTTGAGATAGAAATTATTTACAACATAAAGACTACTTCAAGGCATTTGCAAGTGTCGGGTTCTAGTTTAGAGCTTCTGTTACTCCTGGACAATTCCGCCATTCTCTTGCTTGATATCACTCACGCTTGGGTTAACTCATAGTTTCTGCCCGGGAAGCAGATGTTTCAATTTGCACACAACCACCGGACAGTTGCGAAGACTTAATATTGCAAGCGTGGCTAGCTTGTTCAACTTCGGTTGTTTCAAATCTGTAGCCATTGCATAGAAGCAACCCTTGAGAAGTTTTACGATGCTGTGTGGTGGGAATACTTCTCAAAGAGCCCACTAGTGGCCAGGGTACGCCTGAATCCGGATAGATCTTCATATTAAATTAGCAAGGTTGGTTTGATGGCTCGCGGCTCCACTGAGCACACCTTGGCGTTATGGCAGATATCCAACAAGAGCAGATTGAGCATTTGCAGAGTCATTAGCGAGGAGGTGGCAGTCCTGGCAAACCCCACAAGGCTCAGGGGATATAAGAGAGGCATTGGTCCTCACGATAATCTCTGTAAAAAAACGAAACCCAAAGACAAGTTCTCTATTCACGTTCCCTGCAGGCAGAAATACTATTATACTCTCGTTTCTGGAAACCGACCATATATTCATGCGCTACTAGACGCCCACGACCATGTATTCTAGCCTCCAACTCATTTCTTTGTTGGCCTCCGTGGCCACAGCCAACCCTCTGCTAAGCAAGCGAGGCGTAACCTGGGGACCCATCGTTGGTTTCACGCAGACCAACAGCGAGATTGTCAGCACCACCAGCACCATTTACCCTGGAAAGATGCCATCGGACCAAACGGGGTACCTGTTCAACTGGATCGGCCTTGGAAACAACACTGGAGACCTGGTCCAGAGTATCGTCGGCAGCTATCCCAAGGGCCAGTCCGAGTGCTACCTCCAGTCCGCGGCCGACACGACCTGGTGTGTCTCATCAGAGGTCTATGGAGTGAACGACCAAGGCCAGACAGTGCAGTTTGTAGGCACCAAGCTGACGGCTGACACCAACTACGAAAATGGAATCACTTTCCAGTATACGCTGGCCGACAAGGACACCTATCTGTGGAAGCAGACCATGACGGACGCTGTGACTGGTGAGGTTCTGTCGAAATACCAGAAAAAGTCCAACGCAATGTCGCTGTGGAACACTGCGGTCGAGCTCCAGGACTACGACGGCACCGCTGCCACCAGCCTCCAGGAGCCTCAGTACTACACAAACACAACCATTGTTCTTTCGCCTGCGGACGCAAACTATGGTCAGACAATCTACGCCCGGAATGGTGGGACTTACACCAAGCCTACGACAAGCGACGGTGGCAAGACTGTAAGTTCTAGTTGCGCTTCTTCATGTTTCAACCTCCAAGGTAGCCAAATGGGCGAGGATACACTGGCATAATTTGCTTTGATCCAAAAATCTTGGTATTGACCTCGGGGTGCTCGAGGTTCTCGGAACGAAAATACTAACTGTCTTTATCCATAGTGGCACATTGAGAAGATCACTGCGCCTGCCAGCTCTTGATTGAGAGACCTCGCTCTGCTTGATCGTGTCTGGTCAACTTCAGCATTTTCTTGGATGCAGCTTTGACTACAACGGTAGCTTAGTAGACATTACCTTTTACAATAGACTCGGATGCACGCGCACGTCTGGACGCCCACCCATCCATGCGTTAAACTGCGTCAAATTTGATCCCTATTATCAAATTACGGCTTTCATCCAGGACCATATTTACCTCTCCAAAAAAGATTTAGGCCGCGTCCGACGTTTCTTAACAGCTCTTCCCACTCCACTCGTAGAATCATCTGCATTGACAGGTGCTCCATGCTTCCCCCCGGAAGCGTCCGAACGTAGCGCCCTCACGACATGACTACAATGCTCCGGGGGAAGAAATTCTCTGGCCTTCTTTTCCACAAGAGCAACAGGTACCGCAGCGCCGGACCTACGTCTTCTTTTCATCAGGACCACAACCGTCTCTGCCACCAGCCAAGTGTTGGCCTCGAGCTCCTTATCGACGTTGGCTAACGGCTGAAAGAGATTGGGGAAGATTCGCTGCCAGACACCAGTCTCGGACGAGCCCAAGACCATATCCGCTCCCGAGTCGAGAATCTCTTTGAGCTTGAGGACGAAAGCATCCTCGCAGGACCTGCTCCGGGGGACCAGATGGGCAAAGCGGAGGAAGTATGCCCAAGCCCGGGTATAGACATCCTCGCTCAGCCATATCAGAGCATTTGGGTCAGCTCCCTTCTCCAGAAAAAGGGAGAGTGTACTTCCCTCCAGCTGATCGGGTAGGAACGAAGAGTCGCCTGCGTGATGAAAGCCGGCAAGACCATGGAGGAATACGGTCCATGGCGTATCACCACGAGAGTTCTGGAGATTTGGACAGAGCCATCCGGCCTGCAAAAGGTGGTGCAGCACTTTGGTGGCGGAGCACTGCGATATGGTTGGGCTTTTGCGCCGCAGCTGAACGGCCTTTTGGCTGATGTTGACAACCCAATCCGAAATGTCCGTGTCAGGCCTTGGCAGGCATGAAAAGTATTCTGGACGCTCCGTCACTTTGGCGTGAAGGTAACCGTAGGCGTCAGGGCCTATATCAATGAGGTGCTCGCGAAAGAGGGCCTCCGTCGGCCAGGTCCAGTACTCCTCAGGGGCTGAGGAGTACTCATCCGCTAGAACGTCCGCTGGGGTAATAGACTCCCTGGCTTCCAACAGCAGCGATGAGATTGTCTGGTCCATGTCATCCAACACCATTGCAAGTCGTGAGCCACATACGCCTCGCGAAGCCAGTTCTGAAACATAGCCAAGGGCTTTTTTCGTGAGGGTGGGGAGACTGTACGTGGATACACCGAGAGCAAAGACTCCGAAGGAATAATCCAAGCATCCTGTTCGCCGCACCAAGTGTTGATGTCGAGGTGTCTTTTTCAGCCATGCCGAGTAAGCCTGCAGGATGCTGAACTCTGGAGAGAAATCCATGCCCGGCAATAGCTTCTCCTTCAGGAATGTGGCCGTGTGTCGAGTGTTCAGGAAATCCTTGACGGTTCGATGAAGGAAGACAACGGTATCCGCAGCGCCGAGTTCAAGGAGCCCACGCGTCCTGCTATTCAGATGAAAGACCACACGATCTCGCACCTCATCAAATTCAGACTTGGTAAAAGGCTGTCTCAGAATGTGGTGACTATAGTACTCATCGTCATACTCCTGGTCATGATAGTCGTACAGAGAGACTTCCAACGGCTCGTGGGCTGCAAGGGCAATCTGGAGGGTGGTAGACATCTTTGCGTGGTAAAACGGTTCCACTGACTCCAACATCTGTTGAAAGAAGTCTCCGAGTTCTTTTGGAAAGCTTTCCAATCTTCGCTGGAGGTCCGTAAAGCGGTCTCGATTCGTCATGCCTTCGCGCAGCAATTTGATGACCAAGGACACCCAGAGAAATACTCCGCAAGCTCGTTCTGCAATTTCGTTGATCAACTGTTGACCATCGTGATTGGAGGCGAGGATTTGAAACCACCTCGGATGTGCTTGAAGATGACCGGTCGCGAACTTCTTGATGTCCTGTCGAGTTAATGCGTGTAAATATAATTTTGTCGTATTTCCGCCGAACGCCTCTTCGAATACGTTCCAAGGCCGGCTGGACACGCAAACCTTGACATGGCCTGATCGTGCTAGATCGTTGAATACCTGGCAGAGCTGTATATGATCACCATGGCTCCCTTTGTATTCGTCAAGCCCGTCAATGAAGAAGCAGAACTGAAAGGTTGTCTCCGCATCATCGTGGGCAATTTTCTTCAGAGTCTCGAGGAGGTTAGCTTGCGTCCAGTAACCGCGGCCTGGTAGTTCGCTTTGCGTGCTCCACGTTTCGCAAGCAAAGGATATAAAACGAGGACACTGCCGGAAGATGTCGTAAAGAAGCGTCCGAAGCAATCCTTCCAGAGATTTCTGCATCTTCGAACCGGAATTCCAGAAGTAAAAGCTGGCAATAACTGGGCGCCTGGGCGAGGACCACAGAGAGACGAGCTGCCGCGTCCTTTTGGCATCGGCAATGAACTTCATCAGAGTGGACTTGCCGGAGCCTGGTTTGCCGGATACCCAATAAACTGTCTATACGATTCGCGTTAGTGATTGAATATCGGGTAGCGAGCCAAGTACCTGCTCATACTCACCCCTTGGTTTCCACCCAGCCATCTTGCGAGCGTCGACTTGTCTCCCATGCTACTTGGCCCATCAACCGGCTGCACACTCGATGTGCCATCCGCGCAAGTCACGCTGTCAAACGCCCATCGGTACGTGCTGCCGTAAGCCTCCGGGATTGATGTATGCCTGAGCTGGCGGCCGTCGAAGTCCAGGCCCTCCAAGACAGCGTGGTCCTTGCGAAGAGCGTCGTGGGCGAGCGACAACTGAGCGAACTGCTGCTCAAAGGATTCTAAATCATCAGTTTTGAGCATTCGCCCAGACGAAGTCGGATTGGCAGCGCGACTGAGCTCAGAAATATCCTTCCTCAAGTGTTCCAGCAAGCCGCTGAATTCCTGAAGCTTCGTGTCGTTTCTGATTTGCAGATCTATACTGCGCTTTTGCAAAGCCTGGTGCTCGTCCGCACGGGCCTGGTGGTAGTAACTATCATCTCTGGTCAGCATTGTCCGTACAGAGCAAGGTCGGATGGAGTACTTTAGGATGGTGCAGATATGAAGCGTCAGGGTCACCTGCGTCTTGTGCAGGCGCTCCGCCAACTCATCGATCTTCTTCTGGTCCCAGGCCTTCCTCGCAGCGACACGGAAGCTTTCCCACCGCCTACTTGTTGCACCATCGCTGACCCTCAACCTCCTCGAGAGACCCAACAGCGCGTCACAGTCCTGCTTGCACACATCGGCCAGACTCCTGACGGCCAGTACCGTCTTGGCGAACAGATCTGTTCCCACGACGGTGGCCTCGGAGCACAGCTGCAGGCCGTCGCTCAGGCTGCTGAGCTCTCTGAATACCTGGTCGAGGCAGAGGACCTCCCCGGACGATCCGCCTGTCGATTGGTAGACCTCGACGCTGCCTTTGATGAGCTCGACCCCAAACTGGACAAAGGAGACAACATTTGAAGCAAGGCCTAGGGCTGTCAAAGGGTCCATCGCCCTACCCAAAGCCTGTTGCAGGTGCAGATTCTCGTATCTGCTGCTGAAGTGATGTGACAACCAGGCTCAGGCGTTGGTGAGAGAGAGAGAGGTATATTTCGTCTGCACTATTGTATGAGAGAGGGCCAAGGGGAAACAAGATCCTAGATAGTGGAGGGCACAGAAAGAGGGAGGCTGTATAGGCTTCTGCTCGCAAGAAGTGAGAGATTCGGTCAAGGCCTAAGAATATCGCAACGTCAGTCAGCCTGCAACATGTCGTGGGTGCTGTGGTGGCTGAGCTGATCTGCATTAGCTGCGTCTCATTTGATAGAAAGGTTCCGGAGCACTGAATTCGATATTTCTCTCTGCAAACCAGCTGGGCGGGCCAACAACCCTTGTACCGTCAGCAGGCCGATGCACCACCTACTGTGCCTCGCCTGCTCGCTTATGCCTACTCACTGTCGACTGTCGAATCAGCCTCGCATTCCCCAAGGATAACCAGCGCTAGTGGAACGCGTGCGTCAATTGCCTGGGTAGGCAGGCAAGCGTTTCATGAGGCACGCAGTGGTCAGTCACCTTGTCGTTACTATGCCGCCTTGGGTAGGAAACCATCAACAGCAGCAGACCAAGGTGGGCCGTGTTAACATGTTGGGCAGCTTTCTATCGCCTGGCCGTACACCGAGAATGCGACGTCTTGGAGAATTGGCGACCTAGGTTATGTATACAAATCATGCTGGATCCAGGGATTCCCAAACACCCAAGGTTCTTCCTCTGTCAAGCTCACAGTGTGCTTGCGCTGCGTGTAGGTTGAACCGATCCTTATATCCAATATCCGCATACCCTTACATTACCACTGATCCCTCAGTCGCCACTCATGACCCAAAGGACCAGGGAAGGGGATATGTCCCCACCCAGTCAGCAACCTCGCTCTTCAGTTGGACGATCTCCGGCTCGTGCTCGCCATCGCCCAGGTACTCCTGGAACACCTTGAGCCTGGCGGGACCCTTGACGCCCTTCTCCTCGGCATTCTTCTTCGCCGCCTTGCTCACCCTCGACGCGATGGCTACCGCACGGTCCACGATATCTGCCACTCTGGCAAAATCAACCTCGCTGAACCCCCGCGTCGTCATCGCAGGCGTGCCCATGCGAAGCCCGCCGGGCATCAAGGCAGATTTGTCGCCCGGGACGGTGTTCTTGTTCGCCGCCACGCCGACGAGCTCCATCACGCGCTCGACTCGCGCGCCGTCGATCTCCTGTGGCTTGAGGTCCATCAGGACGAGGTGGTTCTCCGTGCCGCCCGACACGAGCTTGTAGCCCAGCCCGCCCTTGTCCTTCTTCTCCCCGAGGCGGCGCGCCAGTGACCTGGCGTTCGCGAGGACCTGTTCGGCGTATGCGCGGAACTCGGGTGTCTGCGCCTGCTTGAGCGCGACGGAAAGGGCGGCGATGGTGTGATTGTGCGGTCCTCCCTGGTGGCCCGGGAAGACGGAGGAGTTGATCGGCCCTTCGAGGTCGTAGAGCTCATCCTCCTTCGTCTTGGGGTTCTGCCGCCGGACGCCCTTGCGGAAGAAAATCATAGCGCCACGCGGGCCGCGCAAGGACTTGTGTGTAGTGGTTGTAACGATGTCGGCGAAGGAGAAGGGGCTCGGGATGACCTTTGCTGCGACAAGGCCGGAAATGTGGGCCATATCCGCGAGGAGGTAGGCGTTGGACTTATTACATATGTCTCTTATTCGAGCATAGTCAATGAAGCGGCTGTATGCACTCGTTCCGGCTATGATGATCTTCGGTCGATATAGCATTGCCAGCTCCTCCATCTGGTCGTAGTTGATGTAGCCCGTCGATTCGTCCAGTCTGTATGGGAGGGTCTCGAAGTATTTCGAGATCATGGAGATCTTCTTGGTTGGTGTCTGGTACCCGTGTGAAAGATGGCCGCCGTGGGGGAGGTCGAGTCCCATAAGCCGGTCGTGGGTGTTCATGAGGGCAGAGTAGACGTATAGGTTGGCTGGAGCTCCAGAGAGCGCTGTGCAAAACAGTCAGTACATCCCTTATACGTACAAGGGAAATCAAGGACACGAACACTGGACGTTGACACCCCATTGCTTGTCATCCAGACCAAAGGTCTCCAGTGCCCTCTGCTGGCAAAGCCTTTCCGACGCGTCGATGAACTCGTTGCCGCCATAGTATCTCGCTCCAGGGTATCCTTCGGAATATTTGTCTGCAACCCATGTAAGCCTGCTTGTCTCCAGAGTCTCCGAAAGAGAGCGCGGTCGTCGTACTTTGCATGGGACTGCCTAGCGCATCCAGCACCGCCTGAGATGTGAAGTTCTCGGAGGGAATGAGGTTGATGAAGTGCTTCTGTCGTTTCTTCTCCTGTATGCCCAAACACAGTCAGACTCGGATCAATTCCTCTGCCATGTATCAGGCCTCGCCACCGGAAGGAAGGGAAAAGAGGGGTGTACTCGCATTTTCTATAATGTCAAACATGGCCGGATCGGCATCCTTCAAGTGAGTAGCCAACAACTGGACCGCAGAGTTCTTGTCAGCACCGGCAGACCCATGGAGAGAAGCGACAGGAGCAGATGCTTCTTGGCGCACTTTCTGCTGGCTCTCGAGGCTCAGCGAGGAAACACACCTCGCCGCAGAGGCAAGGCAGCTTCCTCTCTGGCTCCACGGCCGCGCTGGAGCAGACCGCAGGACGCGCGAGGCGCCTCGGAACAGAGGAGAGGCAGACATGGTCTTGTTTGCTCTGCTCTTCCACTTGCAAGCCTGAAGGGTGTCACCAATCTGTTAGCGACGCGTGATCAGTGTCGACCCGGGAGGAGAGGAGGGGAAAGCGTGGGACACATACCAGGAGCTTACAGGAGCATGGTAGAAGCTCGGCGGAGGGATGGGAATTCGGAGTGTTTTTTTTTTTAGAGATAGTCAAAGTGCCCGGGCAAAGGGAGTGGAGGTGCCAATGAGTGCCGAAGCCGGTGTCGGTGATCTGTGGATTGACTGATATTGGAAATCGATGCCATCGTCATTGCCCGCCGAGGCAAGCCGACTCACATCGCCCCACCGTCCCGGCCGCCCCCCCCCCTATCCCTGTCCAAGCCCCAGCTTTGGTGCACGGGCCACATGGCCTGCAAAATAACTTCGTGTGCGCTCGGCGAATTTCTTCTCTCCTTCCTTCTTCTCCCTTTCTTCTTTAACAACTAAATTGGGTATGATGAGTCCGCTTCGCTTGCACATCAGGTTTTCCGCCTCGCGCGGGAGCATGCTGAAATGTCTCTGGCGGCATCTCACCACCTTGAAAGGAGACAATCTGAAGCTATCTGACCCAACGCAAAATTTGGTTGACGGAAGGCTTGGACGCCCTCCTCCTTCTTCCCCATCTTTATCCACCCTGACTCGCCTCTTCCTGTTCTTGTTTTGCATGTTATCTCCCGTAGCGCTAGTAAAGAGGCTCTTGATTGAAACTTGATATGTGTCACTGGCTTCAAGAGACCTGCGATTGCGGTGCTGTGGAAACATGCGGATGCTGCTATGCTCGAGTGAGCTATGATGTGGCTTGGATGTCGGGAACGTCTCGTTTGGGCTTGTCCATACCGTGACAGTCGTGCTCAGCCCACCATGAAGTCTATACGGACATGTGCCTCCCTGAAAGTGCAAGACCAGTAAGTCAATGCTCAGCCAAGCTCAAGGAGGCATCGACCAGACACGCTCAGTCTACGTTTCTAAGTGCACGATTCTGAGGAACATGGCAAAGCGTCTGTCGCGCCATGTACGTAGCGAGGTTGGTCACACTACCCAGGTACCTCCTGAGTATCGAGGATTGTAGATAGTATTACCTGACATCTTTGACGGGTTTTGATGTCCATTCTCGTGAGCTTCCACGTGTCGCCGACATTGGATGGTTTGCCATGTTTTACGTGACTTGAATCTGGGTATCCATTCGATGTCTCGATGAGGAGCAACATCTGCGCTCGCCGCGGAGCCGTTGGGCTTGAACATCACGGCACCGCCTTGACGCGCAGCAGATGTCGGCCATCACGGGATACATGACATGCAGGAGCAACAGAGTTTAGGAAAATGGAAAAAACCATCCATGAATTTGCTCGCAGCTCATTGATCCCGTTTTCAATGCCATCAAAACATGCCGAAACCCCGAGACAGACAGAGAGATCTTTTTCTCCAGGAAGCCCTGTGCGCGTGGGATTCAGAGAAATGTGTACTGAGCAGCGCGAACCCAACCGATTACTCCGAATGCAAGAACCCTTTCCGTCTTCATTCAGTGAGGAGGAATGTCGTTGTAGTTGCTGGTACCGTCGCCGTTGACATCGATGTGTCGCCCAGAACGCCCTTACTTCTGCTCCTCCTCCGCCTCGCCGATCAGTGCGTTCTTCTTCTCGGCTTGGCGAGCCGCCCGACGCTCGCGAGCGGCCTTGGTCTTGGCACGCTTGGCGTCCATCTCCTCCTTCAGCTGTCTCTCACGGGCCTTCTCAGCCTTGGCGCGGTGGATCTGAGCAGGCAAAAGGAGTCAGCACTTCACGTACACCCGAAAACCGTCATTGCAGGCTGGGCAGGGAAAACGTACGTGCTCAACCAGGGCACGCTTGTGCTTGAATGCATTACCCTTGGCGGAGTGGTACAGCTCGTGGTAAAGGTGCTTGTCGATCTTGCCGGAGGCACGGTACTTGACCAGGAGGCGGCGGAGGACTCGTTGACGGCGCATCCACAGGACTTGCCTGTAGACCATTGTGTCAGTTCCATATTTGTCTACAGCCCAGTGCTCGTCGCCAACCCTGAGTATCCAAAGCTCTTGCCCACGTGGTCGCACGTGTCTTTGTGCCCGTTCATGGCACCGGCGTTTCATGCTCCACCACGCAATCGATCGGGGGTCTTGTTTGCGGTGCGACGTACTCAGGCATACGGGCATCAGCGGTACCCTTTCTCTTTCCGAAGCCACGGTGGCGGCCGATCCTGCGGGCGAGGTTCAACTCTCGGGCGCGGGCACGCGAGTGCATGGTGACGGGCTTGCGGATGATGAGGCCATCGGCGACGAGCTTGCGGACAGATTGGCGGGAGTTGGCGTTGGAGATCTCGTTGACCTCGTTGGGGTCGAGCCAGATCTTGCCCTTGCCGCAGCTGAGGACATCAGCCGCGAGGCGCTTCTGGGTTCGCAGGTTGACCCTGTAGATAGAGAAATCGACATGTCAGCACTCCACTTTTCTGCTCCATCAGGACCATTTCCTCGACGGTGAGATATTGTGTGCAGTGAGGCGCGACAGAGGGTGGTTGCTGGTGTCGGGGTGATGGCGATGGCGACTGGCGGTCGGCGGTTTCGTGTTTGGGTGCGCACTGGGCCGTGGGCGTCATGGACTGGTCGAAGCTCCTCCCCAGGTTCGTTGTCCATCGATCAATCGGCCCTCACAACACCAATTCATCTCCATGGGCGCTGCATGCATGCGAAAAATCGTCGAGAGGTTCGGGGGTGTGGAACTCACATCTTGACTGCACTTGCTGGTGATGGTCGTTGGCTGTGGGTTTGGTCGGTTTGGATGGGGCTGACTTCGAATGGAAGGGTGGTAAAAATTTCCAAGCCAGCGGGCAAGCGGGCAAAGCCTGGGAGTTCGTGGGAGGAGAGGGGGCCGATTCGTGAGCTGCTGACTCAGCCTCACGTGACTCAAAACGTGACCAGACCCACTTTTATTCAACGACCCTTTGAGACAACTTCGACGCAGCCTCCCCCAGAGTTCATACTCTCAAACTTCCAACGTCGTCAACCTGGACACCACGGTCAATCTAACTGAATCGGATCTCGGGTATCTCGCTGATCGGCATGCAACCGCCAGTTGAAAAGAAAAAAAGAAAAAAAAGAAAAGATCACAGGCTCACAAGCCTAGCCTTTTCACATGCAGGCGGCAACTAGCACTGATTTGGATACCTGAGAAGCTTCTGGGAATGCTCATAGCTCGGCGTCGGGGCAGCACAGAGCTCACGGGCCAGTTTTTGCAATGAGATCCTTCGCAATTCACATGCGTGCCGAGCGGTTCAAGTCCCCTAATCTAAAATCTTGGGTCCAGTGGGAGGTTATTCTAAGCCAAACCCTGAAGGCGGTTCTAGTGATATGGTCCGGCCACCCACCGCTGACCTCTACTGTATCTTCGCGTCGTCGAAGCGCACTAAGCTTGTACGTACCTAGGTAGGTATAAAAAGCTCGATACCCCCAAATCAACTTTCTGAACTTTTTGAGAGCTCGCTTGCATTCTATGCCTCTCAGCATCTATCTCCAAGTCCCGTCCCTGCGCACCAGCTTCTGTTGAAAGTTATCAACCAGCCACGGAAACACTTTCCCTGCTCACCAGTCACCATCCTATTCAGCGCTTACGGCTTTTCCCTACTCTAAAGAGCATCCGAAACATCTTGCAGGACTACACATCAGAGCCTAGAACATCATGGCGAAGTGGCAAGACTTACCGGCTGAATTGCAAGACTACGTTTGGGAGTTGACCTGTCTTCCCGACCGGGGCGTGCATCGTATTAACACGTCTGAACCGCCCATGGTTGCAAAATTTAGATACCCGGCCGCAGCCAGCGTCTGTCGACAATCAAGAGCAACCATTCTCACACTGCAAGGGCGAGAGAATCACAGAGCAGCACTTCGCGGTGTCGCTCCTATGAACTACTGCATCGGCACGTCGCGGCGACCTTTCGATTCAGACCTGGATGTTCTTTTCGTCGATAGAAAGTCCATGAGCCGTTTCAGTATTATGTTGTGCCACGAGGTCTTGTTTAATTGTCTAGGTTTCTTTGATGCTGGTAGGAAGCTGTCGGTGCTTGATGCCAAGCACGTGGCCTTCAGCGTGGAATGCTTCAAGAGCGACGCCCCCTTCGGCTTTGCTGAGTTGCCGATACAAAGCCTCAGATCCTGGACCAGCATCTTCAAGGACCTGAAGCGGTTCTCCATTGTTCCCGCGGATATACCTGGATTGGACGAGGACCCGCTGCACCCTGACTTCGGCCAGCACGCACCAGACCACGGTTGGGCGCCGCTGCACCTCGAGAAAAGCGACATGGACGCCGGCTCAGTCTGGTCCAAGACATCACACAGCCAAGGCTACGAAGCTGGCAGCCTAAAGTTTCGCGACGTTATCCCGAGACTGTTGCGGGAGATGTCCTGTGACTGCTTCAATGGCTCGCAGCAGAAGCCTTGTCACGAGTGTCCTCACCTCTTGGAACCGGTGACTCTATCGCTCGACAGGGTAGTCCAGGCTGTGTCAGGTCTGGAGGAAGTTGCTGCTCCAGAGCAAGCTGAGCAGGATGGCATCTTGCCTTTTGGCATCTTCCCACTACCTCGGATCTTCTGGTATTGAATGCCGCCAGCGGCCACAGGGTCACCGCACGTGCGAGGAGGCCCTTGCCGGCTACATTGATCTCAACGACTGCGCCTTCCTTCCAGGATTCATGCTTGATCGGAACAATGAATGCTATCTGTGGAACCGTTATACTGTCTCTGCCATAACAGAGATGATCTGGATTTCGTGTGGTGTTGAGAATCGCGGGTGTTGGGAATGATGGGTGTTGAGAATGATGGGCTCGAAGGCGCGGTGTTGGGAATTTGACAAGCTGCTACGCTAAACGAGTTGAGGATCTGAAGCCCTGAAGATGCCCAATTTGGACTCTATAAATCTGTGTTTATAGTATTTCAATACCTAGGTAATATCACCTACGTTAGCAGGATTAATTGAATTGCTTGCTCGACTTGAAGGTTATTTTATTGTGTACCTACTTAGGTAGTCTTCTTGGACTATGCGCCAAACCGTCCAACGCCAACTAGTGAGAAGCTTAGAGATATACATTATAGCTTCCACATCGCTTACCGTTGATGGACTTAGGTGTTGTGTAAATTGACCAGGGCGCTATTCTACGCAGTTGGACTTTATTCGTAAAATTTCGGCTCCATGGCGTTCGAATGCGGCTCTGTTGTGGAGGGCGACCCTCCTCGGTCTCTAGTTAGGACCTCGGGACCCTATTCTTATCCGACCAACCTCCCTCACATCGTCGGAAAGGAGCCCATGCGCACCCACACCTCTGAAAGTGTGAACAGAGATCCGAGTGCAGAATTTCCCAGGGTTCAGTGCGTGTAGTGGTCTGAATAACCAGCCCCGGAGACTTTGTCAACTTTTTTCGCGGATATGTATGCTATGGTGTAACAATGAGCTCCTCTCCCAGATCACCCTCTACAAAGAAGTGAGACTGAGATAAGGGCAACCGTTGTCTCTGCAGGTCTGATTCGGTATGTGCCAAATGTATCGAGTTCCAGTCTGGAACCAGAGGGAGTGAAAGGGGAGGGGGCGAATGCGGAGTGACGCTGGAAAGCCTAGGGGGGCAGCTGGTCGGCAAAGGGCGGGCTATTACAGTTCATGGGGTATTTATGAAATTATGGGTAAATGGCGGTCTTGAACCCGATGATCTGAGATCAACATCGGGAGTACTACTCATGTAGTGCAGGCTTGGCTCCTTCTTCATAGGCCCTACCAGCCCGCAGCCTGCCACCTCGCGGTGAGTGCTTAGGTACCATCTGGAACCAAGACGAGTAGGTCGGTTCTTACACAAGCTCATACTCGCCGCCGGTACACATCAGGATTTCTTCGCCTCACGCTGTATGTTTGGTATGAGCGGGCAGCCTTGACGAGGAGCCATGTGCTCACTAGCAGGTAGACCTCCTCCTCACAGACTGCTTTTTCTGCAGTACTACTGCTCAGAGGGTATGATTATTGACCGGAGGCGTTCCACTACACTAGCGCTCTGCTTATACATCAGAGGCTCTTGCAATCGCATCTGGCGGTTCGTCGGTTCCGTGATGCACAGGCCCGGTCCGGAGATGATAGGTTGTTCGTATCCTTCCGGCTTACTTATCGGCTTGGCAGCCATTCAACAGCCCTTGGGAACGTCGGGTGCGAGACTGAACCGCGTTAGTAGCGCCTCCAGGTAATTACTATTGACCTTCCTAATCCGGCAGGTCGCGTCAGAACTGGACTCGAAGCCCGAGGACATTTGTCTGTGAGCCGCCCTACATTGTAAGAATACGGCCTTGTTGGATTTTCATTTCCAATGTACATACATGCTCCATACTTTCAATCTTTACGAGTTCAATAGACACGCGCTGCTCGTGACAATTCGTATAAGTGGCTAGGGGAGGGGGTAATCTGGGGTCACAACACTTTGAAATGATGACATTTGTACTGTACATCTATGACAGGTAGGTCTCGCTGCGTGATTACCGTCATCATGATTACTGGTCTGCTGACAGAGTCTAGTCAGAAAATGTCTGTCGTTATGCTGAACTAACAGAGCATGTCAATCCACTGTTGCTAGCACAACCTGTCGAGGTAACCAGCCCAAAACAAGTCTTATTTGATGACCGAGGCAGCAACACAGGCCATGTGTCTGCCTTCCCACACCTCACTATGGTATGCTTATAAAGTCAGGACGTACGGACTGGGCACTTGGCCCTGAGTGCTCGTTGCAACATCTTGGCGATCCAGTGACTGCCTCATTGGGCTGATCTAGACTGATATCCCAATCTTGGCATCGTCGACTGTTGAGGATAGTCCCCACCAGGAGACTTGTCTATCGGGAATTGGAGGATTGCTTTCCGGCACAGAACGATGGCAATGATGGCTACCTAAGTAGGTATATAAATACCTGAAGCCTCCAATATAGTCGGGATAACTCGAGGAATTGCAGTGATAGACGTCCTCGCTCCACTCGTTTCCCCTTGCTTTCATCGTGAGGATCTGAAAATGCAACGCCTTGTGCTCTTGGGTCTCTTGGGCACCGCCCTGTCCCATCCCGCCCATGTGAACAAGGCATGGAAGCCGTCGCTCTCGAAGAGGCTCGTTGATCTTGAGCAGTATCGCCTGCCCACCAACGCCTCCTACACCGGTGCCACAGCCACAACTGCGGACCCAGCTGCCAAGCTCCTCGTGCGCAGTTCCTATGTCGACACGGCCACTGCTCTTGTCCAGAGCAAATTGCCTGACGCTGGGTTTCGTGTGTCCGACTCCTACGTTGGCACCAACGGTGTAGCGGTATGCTCAAACCCGAATATTGACTATAAGTATTTTGCCAGGACCCTGCTAATTTGCAAATAAAAGCATGTCTACTTCAAGCAAACCCTGTTCGGTCTTGATATCGACAACGCGGACTTCAATGTCAATGTGCGTATCCCCCTCTTGCAGACCACCTAGTACGGTATATTCGTGCAGTGTTGACCCCCCAACAGATCGCCAAGGATGGTTCCGTCTTTTCCTACGGCAACAGTTTCTACAAGGGTGCCATTCCAGAGACCAGCCCTCTGAAGAAGCGCGACTTCAAAGACGCCGTCACTGCTCTGAGCGGCGCTTCTACCATCCTCGGGCTTGGAGTGTCCTCGGACGGTGCGACTGCCGTTGCCACGGACCGCATGGAAACATTCACCATCACGGGCACCTCCGGCGCGGATAAGGATCCCGAGGCTCGTCTGGTCTACTTCGTTCAGGCTGACGGGACCCTGGCTCTGACTTGGCGAGTCGAGACCGACATCGTCAGCGATTGGCTGCTGTCGTATGTGAATGCCGAGACTGTCGCGGAGGTGCACGGTGTTGTCAACTACGTCTCTGATGCAGTGGACGTCGATGCTACGTACCTTGTCTAGTATGTTACCTCCGGAGTCCTCGCTGATCTGGGACACAGCACGCTGACATGCTACAAGTAAATGGGGAATTAACGACCCGGATGAGGCTGTGACTTATGCCTCCCCTCGCGAAGTCATTGAGAATCCATGGGATCTCAGTGACTCGCCTCTGACTTGGCTCAACGACGGCTCATCTACGTACGACACCACGCGGGGAAACAACGCCATTGCCCAGGTCGACCCCGACGGCGAGACGTGCCGCAACTCCGACAGCTGTTATCTCGACAACTACCGCCCGGAGAGCTCGACCTACGCATTCGAGTACGCCTACAACACCTCCATCACGGATCCGACCGACTACTACGACGCCTCCGTCACGCAGCTCTTCTACACGGCCAACACCTACCACGATCTCCTCTACGCGCTGGGCTTCACCGAGGCCACCTACAACTTCCAGGTCGACAACGAGGGCCTCGGCGGCACGGGCGGCGACTACGTGATCCTCAACGCCCAGGACGGCGCCGGCACCAACAACGCCGACTTCTCCACGCCCCCGGACGGACAGCCCGGCCGCATGCGCATGTACCTCTGGACCGAGTCCACCCCCGTGCGCGACGCGTCCTTCGAGGCCGGCGTCGTGCTACACGAGTACACCCACGGCGTCTCGACCCGCCTCACGGGCGGCGGCTCCAACAGCAACTGCCTGAGCGCGACCGAGTCCGGCGGCATGGTAGGCAACACCCTGCCCTTCCCCCCTTTTCTTACTGCTACGGATCTACCAAAGTTGCTTTTGTGCTCCGTTTTCCCCGCAAGCTAATAGTCTCCAAGGGCGAGGGCTGGGGCGACTTCATGGCGACGGCCATCCGCATCAAGACGACCGACACCGACGCCACCGACTACACGATGGGCGCGTGGGTCTACAACAACGACGCCGGCATCCGCGCGTACCCTTACTCTACGAGCCTGACGACCAACCCCTACACGTACGCCAGCGTCAACGGCCTGAGCGAGGTCCACGCCATTGGCACGGTCTGGGCGACCATGCTGTACGAGGTCGTCTGGGCACTCATTGACAAATACGGCGTCACTGGCGATGCGAAGCCGACGTTTGATTCCGACGGAGTGCCGACTGATGGACGATATCTCGCCATGAAGTTGGTCGTGGACGGAATGGCCCTGTAAGTGATTGCTGCATTGTTCTGCCGCACTCCAGCGCTCGGAACAGCTCGTTCTCTTCCCCATGACGTCCTTCAACACCTGGGCAGATGGAACTGACAGAAAGTGCAGACAACCTTGCAACCCCAACTTTGTGAGCTCTCGAGATGCCATCATTGATGCCGACACAGCTCTCACTGGTGGAGCGAACGCCTGTGAGCTTTGGACTGCTTTCGCCAAGCGCGGTCTGGGAGAAGGCGCCGTGTACGCAAGACTGCAGCGGACAGAAAGTTACGATGTACCTGACGGCGTGTGTTAAAGGAGACATAAGTAATGACCAGTCAATTACGTGTTGCCTCAAGCTGAGATTCAAAAGTTGATATTCTTGTTCTAGTCGGGTTTCCGGGTCCGACTCCACGCAGCCCGACTGAGATCTTCAAGAAACTACATGAGACCAACTGTTCCCGAGTCCTCTATATGGAATTATCTACTAGAACGACCTTCATACTTATACGGTCGAGTAAGCCTGCAGCGGGTGCACCCCCGCCGTAGGCTGCGAATGCACGTGTCTCACTTAGAAGGCTAACCACCTTTTCACACATGATATGCAAGACTTGCCTAGGTATCTTTGAGCAACGAATTCAATACCAGAAAGTGACCACTGGAAGCCTGTTTCAGGCACATTTTCCTCGGCCGACCCAGGCATAACTACAACCTTGGCAAGTACATGCTCTTGAATAAGTACTCAGTACTTGAGTATCTTTCCGCCGCCCCCAAAACTATCCAACAGCACCTTGAATACGCACGGATTTGTAGCGGGCCGCCTAGTTGAGGGAATGCAGATGGCCATTCACACCGAGTTGGAAACCGCCATCTTCCGGTGTGAGTCACATGAGCGGAAAAGTTGGAGCTCAGCCTCACTTTGGGGTCACAGCAGACGACCTTCGCGCCCAATACGACACTGTCTGACCTCGGGTGTAGGCAGGTCTTCTCGACTGTGCAAAGAGGCAGTAGGTCCTTGCGCGTTCTCTCACTGGCACCCTTTCAGCACCTCGGTGACCGACATCACACAAGTCTCCCATAACCCCCAAGACACACAACACTGCAATGTCCGCCGCGCCCGGAGCCGACTCCCAGCGCGCACCCGCGTCTGCGTCCCCGGGAGTGAGCCCCTCGGCCGGGCGACCCAGTGACGACTGGGAAGACATCATGGCGACCGACGAAGCAGTCGAGGCGTCATTGGCCGGCCCGGCTCTGCCATCCACAGATGTGGAACAGGACACCGGGCCCGTCTTCTTCTGGCGCGAGGACGAGCAGCTGTACGGGTGCTTGTCTCAGTGGCACCACTACCCCTTCCACGATCCGTCGGACACGTCCAAGGTCTTCCCGACCGCGGAGCACTGGATGATGTACCAAAAGGCTGTGCTGTTCGGCGATGACGAGATTGCCCGGCGGATCCCGGCCGGGAAAAAGCTCCCCCCGAAGAAAATCAAGGATCTGGGCCGCAAGGTGCGGGGGTTCGATGAGAAGCTCTGGAATAAAGAGAGGGTAAGGATCGTGGAGGAGGGCAATTGGCTCAAGTTCACGAGTCCCGTGGATGACGACGCCCTGAAATTGAAGGCCAGGTTGTTGTTCACTGGAGAGAGGGAGCTGGCCGAGGCGAGCCCATTTGATCGCGTCTGGGGAATTGGCTTCAGCGCGGAGGACGCGGAAGCGAACAGGCACAATTGGGGGGAGAATCTGCTGGGGAAGGCGTTGATGGTCACGAGAGAGAGATTGAGGAGCCAAGGGTAGGAGACGATCAGGAGCCAGGAGGGCGCATCCAGGCCAAGTGGCAGACGAGCAGACCTGACATGTGTGATGCATGCATGAAAGCATGAGCTGGGATTTATGCCATGAAAAAATCAATGAGGGGCTACTGGTATTGCTACTCAACACCGCATACGCATGTGCTCAGTATGGAGGGGACACGGGGGCGCGGACACGACTAAGCGGCCGAGAACATCGCCTGGGGGAGGTATCTGATATTCATTTGGGGGGGTTTTTTTGTTGTTGACGGTTCGTGCTCAATCAGTAAAATTGTCACTTGTTTTGATGGCATGAAGGGGAAATAGCTCAACTAGTAACTTGACGGCATCAAAAACTCGAGCCCGGGTCAAGCCCGTGGCATCGCACTCTCTGTGCGAACAAGGAATCAGCTTCTCGGCGACGGCAAGAGATGCTGGTGACGTGATAGTATAGGTCGGACATGGGCGCGCGAGCCGGAGGATAGATCCTAGCGAGTCACCAGAAGGGGACCTCACAGGCTTGATCGACTCTGACGTTGTTCCTGGTGGCTATGGGACTCTGACTCAATCGCAAGACGTCTGGGGCCAACGGATGGGAGGGAGGCAACACATACCACGGACAGGAGCGTGCGTGAGAAACATCACGGGATCAAGTCAGATGGGTGCATGGGGCAGTGACTACATGTACTCACTGGCATCGCTACTTCGATGATCTCGACCAACCATTCCCAGAATGATCATGTGCTTTTAGAGCCTAGCTACATACCCTCGCAATGCATCGTATCATAACAGAAAGCAACAATATTTCCCATGCCAGACGCTCACTCACCGCCCTATGGCTTCGCCTGCCCTGAAGGTCTCTATCACCTGGCAGTGTCTATTCTTTTCCAAAGACATCGCCACCTACTTCGACTTTGCCCACACTCCAAATCTCTCTCTCGTCCTCACGCTCGTCCTCCGTCAGGCCCAGGGTCCCACTCACGCCACCCTCAGCCTCCTTCCTCTCCCTGGCCTGCGACCCTAACCTCAAAGCCACACGCTTGAAGTAGTCACCCATGCTCCTCTTGGTGTTGGCAGGGAGAGCAGAGCCCACGTCACCAGCCATAAACTTATCAAACACCTTGCTCTCCTCTTCCGCGACGTTGAACAATGCCACAAATGCGGCTTCTGCTGCCAGCTTGACGGGAATGACCATGTCACGGACAGAAGCAAAGACTGGCTGCGCTAGAAGACCCAGGTGTGGCCGGACCATGTCCATGTTGGCGCGGGATGTGGTGCGCACGACCACCAGGGCGAGGCGACGTGTGTCCGAAGGCCCGCCTGGGGGAATGAGGGTAGCGAGAGTCTCGAAGATGGATTTAGTGGACTCGAAAGACTTGGGAGCGTCGCTGAGAAGGTATTTGCCCGTGGCAAGAATGAAATTTTCGGCGATGAAAAGCTATCAATCAGTCAGTATCATTCCACAACCGTTAAGAATTGCTGAGGGAGATGCTCACCTCCTTGTGAGACATGCCCTGACACAACAACTCGGGCAAATCTTCAGCCAGTGGGCTGTCCAACAATGTTGAGGATGACTCGAACAAAACGGCATTGAGAGCCAACACTGACGAGTGGCTGAAGTTGGTAGTCATGACCCTGCCCTTGAGCAGACTGGTAGCTGCCTCCGCCGGCACGTTCTTCAAGAGGGCCCCGAATAGCTTGGCATTGGTGATGGTCATGTTGTCATCACGCTCGTCCGTCTCCACGTCAATGAGACCAAGCACTGCCGTACGAGATGACTCGCCCATGTTGGCGCCCGCCTTGCTGATGACCTCGTACAAGGCCTTGAGCATGGCTGTTTTGACGCCGGGGTCTGACGTCTTGGAGCCGGTTACCAGCTCGGCAATCAGAGGGTCCACACGGGGCGTGAATTTGATCAGGGTCCCCAGAGCCTTGGCCGCGCGCGTCCGCAGCAGTTCACTCGAGGTGTCAGCCAGCGACTTGGCAAACGTACGCTGCAATTGGGGCAAGAAGGGCTTGAGTGCAGTGGGCATCTTCTCGAGCAAGTTATTGAGCGCCAGAAGAATCGCACACTTGACGTCTGTAGATCGCTCTGAGACGACACGAATGAGGGGACCAGTGATCTGCGTGACGAAAGGCTTGAGAGATGCCTCGCTTGTTCTGTCAACAATGTCGGAGAGGGCAAGTGCGGCAGTGGTACGTTGGTCGGGTGTACCATTCATGAGACCCTGCAAGAAGATTGGCAGGACAGCATTGATACCCTTCGGCAGCTCGAAACCAGGCAGATTGTAGCCAGCAATGCCCACTTGGAGCAGAGTTTGCCTCGTGGACGAAACAAGGGCCTCCATCTCCTCCTTCCTGAGCTTCTTGGTAAACTCGCTCATTGCACTCCAAGCAGCCTTGACAACCTCGGTGTCCCTATCACCGAACGAGATGAGCAAGGCTCGAATGATGTCCTGATTGTACCGAGAGTAGTCCACGTCTGCGTGGGCGAAGAAGTTGGCAAGGTGTCGTCCAGTTGCTGCCCGCTTCCGATGGTCTTCGTGTTTCATGAGTTGGATCAAGACGTTCATTGTCGTGTTCAAGCCATCATATTCGTCAATGGACAAGATGACGGTGTCGAACGACTGGTCAAGATCCTGCCGAAGATCGTCATCAGTGACGTTGATGATGTTGTCCATAAGTGAGTTGATGATGCCAGGCAGGCGACGATTCATAGCCGCACCAGCCACCTTCGACAAAGACGCCAATGCCTTCGCGTTGAATGCAGAGATTGGAGGCGCGATAAGAGTCGGAATGAGGTTGGGCAGGATCATGTTGGATCGAGTAGTCTCTGTGAGCAGTGTAAGAAGAGCCTGTAGAGCGTTGTCTGCGTCTTCGTCGGACCGTAGAAGATTAAGGAGGAATGGCAACACTTGGTCAACGGCACGCTTGCCCAGGATCTGCTGTAAGGAGTCGAATGCCTCGGCAGCAGCCTCCCGAACATCTTCGTCTGAGTCGGTGAGAGCAGTCCGGACCACCGAGATGAGAATCTTCTCGTGGTCCTCGAGAGCCTCTGGCGAAGCGGACGAGATAAGCTCCTTCAGAGCCAAGCAAATACCCTGCTTAGCATCCGTATCGGTTGATGTCTGCAGGCCATCCTCGAGAGTTGGCAGTAGGCTTGCGAGAACACCGTCGCCAGCCCTACGGATGAGCTCGCCCAGGGAGTTACTGGCGATGACACGGTGCTCCATGTTAGAGCTGCCGAGACGACGGATGATGAGCTGAGTGAGAGTCGGCACCAGTTCCTTGAGAGTTCGGGGGCTGGAGACGAGGGCCTTCCAGACGCTGATGGCTGCAGCGCGGACCGCGGCAGCAGTATCATTGCGACAAATGTAGAGTGCTGATAGGACCTTGTTGCGCTTCTCTTCGCCAAGAGCTTCACGCAAGGATGTGCCAGCTTCCCTGATGGTCTCCTCTTCCATCTCTTCAACGTCTTCCTTGCCCGTTATACCAGTGAGGTTGAAGAGCAGATCACCGACGAGCTCGACCGAGCTGAGACGGATTCTGTAGCTGTCGTCAGCCAGACCGCGCTCAAGCTCCGGAAGCAAGAGATCGACAGCCTTGGCCGCGAAGTTCTTGACAAGCAGACGACCAGCACGCAGAGCCGTCTCACGAATGGACTCCACATCGTCTGCAAGACCAGCCAAGATAGGTGGGATGATCTTGCCGAGGTAGTTGGCGAAGCTGTTTCCGAAGCACACAGGCAAGAAGATGAACAATGACATGAAGCCCTCGCGAATGGCAGGCTTGGAGGATTCGACGTTCTGGAGGACAGTCGGCAGCGTCTCCTCCAGTCTCGACGTGCCCAATCCTGCCAGAACTTCGGACAAGGCCTGTGCAGAACCAAGACGGTCGCCAGCACCAGTGTCTGACTTGAGGGTCTGCATGAGTTGGGGTATTAGGTCGGGCAGAGCGTCCTCGCCCAGCTTTTCTACAAGAGAACCCAGTGCTCTTGAACCGGTCGCTCTGGTAGTGGGCACAGGATCGACAATGGCAATCTTGAGGCCAGCGACCAACACAGGCAAATGAGCAACAAGATCCTTCTTTTCGGTAAGATGAGCCAAGCTGCCAATGACCTGGGCTGCCTTGCGCTTTGTGTTGGACCGGCCGCCCAGACCACGTTGCAGGATGCGGCTGACAAGAGCCAAAGAAGGGGCGTCCAGATAATGAACGAATTGAACCTTGATGAGAGAGTCCAGTGCATCGTCGGTGTATTTTGTGGGATCACTGAGGGCTTTGAGGAGGATGTCGACGAGACTCTTGACCTCGGGATTGCTGATGACCTCTCCGAATCTCTTCAGACTCTGCTTGGCAGCAAGACGGACTTCCTTGTGGCTGTCATTCAGAACAGCAGTCAGAGGCGGAATAATATCTGGTAGGCTTTGCGCCAGTTGCTGTGGATCCAGATACGCCATAGCACCGAGCAGATCGCATGCTCCCTTCTTGCTCCGCCACTGGTCATCGTCGAGACCAAAGAGAAGGGTAGGCAAGATCTTCTTAACACCGTAAGAGCTGAGCTGGGCAAAGCAGGCCTTGGCGGCAGCGAGAGCCGCATCGCGGACATTGGCATTGCCGTCACCGAAACCCGCCAGCAGCTGAGGCACGATCTGAATAACGTAAGGCTCGAATAGTCGGCCAAGCATGGCCGAGAGGAGTTCGTAAGCCAAGAGAGCACCTTCTCTCTGGTTGACCTCCTTCTTATTTTCTCCCGCGCCCTTCAGAGTGCTCATGATGCGGTAGTCCTTCAGAGACGTGATGCCGCGGCCACGTATCAGACCGGCAAGACCATAAGCCGCACCACGTTGCTCAGCATACTTCTTAGAAGTGAGTAGAGTCTCGGCGACCTGGTCGAAATATTTGGAAGACTTGTCGCCGCAAGTGCGGACCAGAGGTGGCAGACATTCGGCCACTGCGTACTGAACGGTCTCGGACGGCGTGCTGAGCGTAGCCAAAAGCCTATCAATCACAGCGGCGATCTTGGCGTCGCCTGGCTTAAGATGGCGAGCCAGTGTACCATACATAATGATCACTGCCTCGTTCACACGATCGCCAAATTCTGACCCGGTGTCCGGGACTTCCAGCGTTCGTTCGAACGTCTGCATCAGCTTATCCAGGATGTCCTTGCCGTGAACAGAGATGGCGCTGTTCGCTGCCTCTAGCATCTCGCCTCGCACGGTATCACTCCTGTCACCCAGCGGGCCAGACTCGATGAGGTATGTGAAGAAGTCATCGAGCTGGGACTTCTCCAGATGCGGCGCAAGCTCCTTGAAGGCGAGCGCAATGCCGTGTCTGGCTTCCCAAGGATCAGACAGATCCATCTTCTTCGGCATGCCGAATGCATCCAGTTCCTGCCTCCTCTCTTTCACGAGGTCTGCATAAGATGCCCTCAACTTCTCAAGGACCTCCTGCATTGTCGACGTATGCAGGCTCACTGCTTCCGCCAGAGATCGCGCTGCCGCACGTCGCAATTGTATATCCTTGCTCTCCACAAAGGCGAGTGTCTTCAGAGGCACCTCAGCTGAAACCTGAAATTCACTCTCCTGCCAGATATCTCGGCCAAGTTCCACGTTCTCATCCACGTCGTCGTGACAAGCAAGCCAGATTTCTTCCGAGAAATTCAAGTCGCTCATGTCGACTTCAGCGCTGATCGATTGGAGAATTGTGGTCCTGACTGATATTTGTGGCACAATTGTTCCTCGTGCGAGGACATCGATTTCCTCACGGCTGATGTTTGGCGCAATGCAGCGCACCAAGTCCGCGAAGCAGTCCTTGGCAATCTTGTAGTGCTGCGCATATTGCTGCATCGAGAAGATGAGCTCTGACAAGAGGTCAGATCGTGGAATCGCCTCGTCCTCGCAAACGCTAGTGTGAAATGACAAGGTCTCGATAGCCAACACCAATTGCGCATCACGGTCGTCTGGCGTTTCTCCAAAACCGCCTTTGCGGATGACAGTGAGAATCAGTGGCAGTATGTAAATCAGCGACACGGTATCGAAGGCCCGCTGTTCGCCCGCAAATCGCAGGCGGAATAGGACACGGGTCACGAGGTCTTCGAAGGACTCTTGCTGTAGGTTCTCAGGGAGACCGGAGACCTCATGTGCCCTCAACGTTGCTATTCCGACAAAGGTGCGCATAGGCCCGAGACGATCGGAGATTCGTGCAGCCAAAGCAATGTAAGCCTGTGGGCCCGCGCTTCCTGTTATTAAGCCTGCTCCGGCATCGAGTGCATCCAACAACGAGTTGACAGCAGTACTCATCCACAAGGACGCTTCGGTCGGTGGTCCAGTGGCCAGACTGCGAACAATTCCAATGCCTCGTAACAGTTCGGCCGCGGTGCGTTGCACCCTGTGCCGTATTTCGGACTCCTTCTTAAGTTGAGCGTTGACTCTGGCGTTCTCATCTGCTGTCAACTTCTTCTGTGTACCCTTCTTGGCTGCGAGTTGAGCCCTGAGCTCTTCTTCCCACTTGAGAGTATCGTAATCTTTGACATTCTTGTTAGGCACCACGTTCTCCTTCTTGGCGAGGACATCAACAAATGCTGTCCCTTCTGGGGTGCGGAAGATCGCCGCTTCTAGTGGTCCGATGTTTTCAAGCTTTGCGACGTCGAGATCCTTTCGGAGCAGTGTTTCTATCCGCCGAGTCATGGTCTCGGGCGCAACGAAGGCAAGCTCTGCTGCAGCATCGTACGCGGCTTCCTTAACAACGGTCTACGAAATTGACTGTCAGCATGAGATTGTGCCAGCTGAGTGATGCGGACTTACTGGCTGTGAGAATTCCGAGCGTCTTATGACTTCCTGTAGCAAGATATCTTCGTGCTTCTTTGCAAGCTCGCCCGGATCGAGGCGAAGCCGCAAGCAAAGCTCAATCCATGCAACACGGGGTATCAGCCGTGATCTTGCGAGAACGAGCAAAGAGCACATCTGCTCCTCGAGCTGTGCTTGACTCGGATCCCGGTTGGCCTTCTCGAACTCATCAGTTGTCAGGCAGATCGACCGCAGAGCTAGTTGCAGATTGCTGCTGTCAACCTTGGCCAAGACCGGCGTGCTCTCTTTGTCGCCATTCTCCACAGCTAATATCCAATTCCAAATGCCATTCACAACGACCTTCGCAATTTTTGCGGGGTTTTGTAGGTAGACAACGGCCAGAGCATCTGCGGCCTTTCTTCGAGTCTGCGTAGTAAAAGACGCGGAGCAGATGAGGTACAGAAACGCGTGCACCCAGGCAGAATTGATGCCGGATGCTGGATCTTCGGGAAGTGATGACGCGACAGCAGACAAAGCCCTAGAGAGCCACCGAGCATCATGCTCAGAGGCAAATTTAGAATACACACGCGGGTTGAGCAGGAAAGACGGTTTCGGTTCTAGTTCCAAGCATTGTTTCGGGATGGAGAACCCCTTGAGTAAGGAGATCAGCTTCTCATTGCTCTCATTCTTGAGCAGAGGTGGCGCGATAGCGCAGACAACAAAAGCTGCGGTTATGGTACCATCCTGTGACGACTTGAGAGGGTTCTTCAGGACGTCGTTGTAGATGACAAAAAGGGGTGGCAGGACAGAGTCGGCGAATTTGACGAAAACCGACGCCTGCGCATCGCCAGATTGGAAGGAATGGAGGATGTCTCCTGCACTTAGAACCCAGATGCGTCGAGATGTCAACTTCTTGTCGGCAAGACCTTTTGCATAGGCATCGGTCACGAGCTTGGGGATCTCTGTACCGTCGGTCAAGAGCGCCTTGACAGACCTGCTCAAGACCGAGGTCTCTGCGGTCAGTGCAGCCTCGTTACCTTCCTTGCCGATTGGAGCTGGCAAACCGGCAGCAATCTTGGCAGCAATGCCGCCAGACATGGGCACCGCTGACAACATCTCACAATGAAGGACTCTGTGGTCCGGCGAGGCCAGTTTCCCGCCCTTCAAAGGCGTCAGAACCTCGTCTGTGACCTTCTCCATCAGTTCCAGATCATGACACCTGTCTGCGACGACGCGGAAGGCGGTGACGACGCCCAACCAAATTATGGCATTTGATGACTTGACGTTGGACAGAAGAGACTTGAGCAGATTTCCTTGCAGAACCTTGGACAGGTCCCAATCCTTGGGAAGACTCTTGACAAGGGGAGTGATGAGGTCGTTGAGCACAATCTCGGGTGCACGCAAGAGCCCCTTCTCCAACGGCGCCACTATTTCCTTTTCGAACTCCTCGGGCGTCACAAATGCAGAAAAGAAGTCGCCGAGGCCCGCAGCCTGGTGCTTTGCGACTGGTGTCTTGGACCCTATGATCTCCCGGACGTAGAAGGTGAAGTAATGTGACTTCTGCTTTTCCAATATGGGTTTTGCCTCGGATTTCCTCGAGCACACGCCGGCGATTACGCCGAGCATATTGGCGCTTCTGGGCGATGGAATGGCACTCTTGGCAGAGAGCGCCTGCACAGCCTCGGTGATGGTCTTTTCTCTGCTCTCAGGCGCGGAGACCAGCTGCCGGAAGCCACGCCGGGCAACCACGAGGGCCGAGCTGGCCACGCCGGACTTTGATGAGGTCGAACAGCACTTGTCGAGGGCATCAGCCGCTGCCGCTATCATGTCCTTCCCGAACTTGTCCCAATGTGGAGTACCGGCCAGATTTTGCATCAGCAGGCTGGACCATTCGAGGAGGACGAAGGCGTTTGAGGTTGCTATGCTCGGCTTGGGGGCTTCTCGGCGAATGGCTTCCACCAGAGGTGCTAAGAGGTCGGCATCACCCTCCCTGCAGATCGAAACCAAACATCGCTGCACAGCCAGCCGCGAATTTCTGTCGCCATAGAAGGAATGGGTCCAGAAGAGGAGCTTGAGGAGTTGTAGTTGAATCGGTCTGTCGAGAACTGTGAGAGCGAACGTCAGGTCAGCATCAGATCTATCTCTTGGGTCAGCGAAGCCGCATGGGACAACATACCCTTCTGTGAGATCTTGTCATCCACCACTCGGAGCTGTGCAATTCTGGAGGAGGTCGAAGAAGACGTCAGGGCAGCCTTGGCAGCCTTGAGATCCAGGGCCGGCGCAGCGCCGTTGACATGAACGGGTTCAGTCATCTTGTCCGTAGACACGACGTTTGCATGTCGCAATGCTTCGAGAGATGGAGAGAAAGCAGAGGGAAGAAAAGACAAAAATGAAATCAGAAAAGACCCTCGAGAATATGAAGGGGTGTCATGCAGCGCTGCAACTCTCCCAATTGCTCTCGTGCTCTCCTGCTGCTGGCTGAAGGATGGATGGGGCTGCCCTCTCTTGACTGTCGCAACTCGCCGGCAAGACTCACCAAGTCCACCCGGACGAGAGACACTGGTGGGGTATGGCAGCTGCAGCTCCAACTTTGTCCAAGGCGGTCGAACTTTTTCTGCCGTTTTCGCGGGGCCAGGGATCATTGGGACTCTTTTTTTCTTTTGTGGAGCTGCCATCCCTGTCCATGCGCCCCCCAGTGCTGACCCGCAGCTTGATTTGAGCCAGCAGCGGCCTTGCAGTCCCTTGCCGCGGAAGCGTCATTCTCAACTCAACTGCACCCATCCCACCACCAAAACAGCTCTCTCGCTGACTGATGGCCGTTCTTTGACCCAACATCGCTTCTCTCCCATCTTCTCTCCTTCTCCCTCCTCCTCATCCCTAACCACGTTCCTGATCTCGATCCGCCACACACCCGTGTTACAGCCTGTATCACTTGTCGCTCTTTTCGCTATCGTCATTGTATAACTGCCATCAGCCATGGCGGGGGGCAAGAAGGGGAAGAAGGCGAAGCCCAATCCGGCGAGAGGCTACGCTACAACATCCGTCGTCTCCAAAGCTAGGGTCGAGCCAGCCGACACTGCTTCCGCTCCCTCCAAGAAGGGTGCCCAAGCTACCAAGTCGAACGCCCCTCCCACCCAAACCGTCGACGATGCCGACAACTCTGTGCCGACAGCCCAGGTAAAGAAGAAGAAGGAAGTGACTCCCGAGGAGTTCGAAGCCCAACTTGAAGAGTCCGAGCTCCAGATGCTGGTCGAGAAGCATGCCCAAAAGACCAAGCGAGATGCGCAACGCCAGAAGCAGAGATTGGATACGGAGAGACGAGTGCAGCGAGGCCAAACAGAGTCTATCAACGCGAAGAAATGGCTACCTGCGGAGCTGATGGACCAGATCCTCCACCTCATCCAGGCAGAGGGCCGCTTTGCTGCTTCAAGCACAACATCTGATGGGCCGACAGGCGGGAAGATGCTGTCCGAGGAAGATCTGACTATCAAATTGTGGACATTACAACAGACACTGCGAGGCGCGGGATTTCCAGAGGAGAAGGTGCAGGGTGCTCTCCAATTTGTCTTGGACATGTCGACCAACATTGCTGGTAACAACAAGGATTCCATCTGGGGCCTGGAGGAGGCACTGGACTGGCTAGGGCGTGAATGTCCAGAGGAGGAACTACCAGATTACGACAAGCGAAGCAAGCCAGGACAGACACCTGCGGATACTCCTATGCCATCTGGAGCCACCACGCCCTTGCTGATGGAGCCAGAGGCACTACAGAAGGCCAAGTCAAAGAAGAAGAACGGAGCTGCAGGCCTGTCGTCCGGCACAGCATCACCACGTCGCCAGATTGTAACATATGACAGCGATATAGAGCCCGATGATCTCATCCCCGCATATCTGGATACAAAGACGAAACTGTTTGCGATCCAGCGACCTCAGCGCGATGGCCTTGGGAAGGGCCGCAAATCTGCCCAGCAGCTCCAGCCACCTTCGACCGCCGGAGACTCGTCGGACGAGATTGCTAAGCTTCGGGCTAAACTAGACATGGTCGAGAAAGATCCTCTCTTCGACGCCGGTCTCGCACAGATGCAATGGGAATCCAAGCGAATAGCCCTCGAGCGAGAATATGCGGAAAACAAGAAACTTCAGGCTGAGGCTGAGTCCTCGTCGAGAGCGGCAGAGGAAGCCCCTGCAGCAGTAGACGACAACAGTCCATCAGCTGACGAGGACGAGGACGAAGATGACGAGGTTGCCAGAGAAGCCAAGCGCATAGCTGCAGACATCTTGGCCGAGGATGAGGACGACGAGGACCAGGCCCTTGCGGATCTCTTTGCCGCTTTGCCTACCAATGAGGTTGATGCTGATGGCAAGATGAGCACTGTGATGAACAACAGCGATGGCACCAGGGTCACCATCAGGGACTTTGGAAAATTTACGGGCATCAGCCCTATGAGAGTACTCGAAGAGGCCTGTCGGTCCAGAGACTCGTCTGTCAAACTGGCCTACATGAAGGTCTCGGACACGCCATTCGCTCACAGGCACCTTCTCAGTATTTCTTGGGCGAAATCTCAAGAACCTCTTTCTGAGCAAGGCGTTGCAGGCGTGGAAGCTGCCTCCTCGAACACCAAATATGTGTTCAAGATGACCGAGATCGCCACACCTGACGAGAAGCAATCCGAGGCCTTCATTGCGACTACCGCCTTGTTCCTCGCCTTTGGCTCTTCTGTGAAGGACGAGAAGGTCTCTCTACGATTGCCGATTCAATTCAGAGACCTTTGGGCTGAGTATGCGGAGGCCAAGAAGAACGAAATAGATGCCAAGGACCGCGCTGCAATCAAGGAACTCCGAGCTCTCGTCCGTCAACGTCGCGATCAGGAAGAGGAGGATGGCGTTCTTCTGCAAGGAGCGTTCCGTGGCAGAAACAACGGTCGTAATGGCGATGCTTCTGATACCCTGGCTGAAAAGCGGGTATCGGGCGATCCTGAATACTACCAAGGCATCTGGCAGAGGAAGAGCAGCTCACCAAAATATCAGAACATGCTGCAATCCCGCATGCAATTGCCGATGTGGCATTTCCGACAGGAAGTTGTTGACACGGTCGAGCGGGAGCAGGTCGTCATCATCTGCGGAGAGACGGGTTGCGGCAAGTCAACCCAGGTTCCGTCATTCCTACTTGAACATCAGCTTGCTCAGGGAAAGCCTTGCAAGGTGTACTGTACCGAACCTCGACGGATCTCGGCTATTTCGCTTGCTCGGCGAGTGAGTGAAGAGCTTGGGGAAGCCAAGGCCGACATTGGCACACCACGGTCACTGGTCGGATACTCGATCAGACTGGAGGCAAACACTTCCAAAGAGTCGCGACTGATCTATGCGACAACTGGTATAGTGATGAGGATGCTTGAGGGCTCGAATGAGCTAAGAGAGATCACTCACTTGGTCCTCGACGAAGTTCACGAGCGGTCCATCGAAAGCGACTTCCTCCTCATCGTCCTCAAGAAGTTGCTGACGAAGAGAAAGGATCTCAAGGTGGTGCTGATGTCCGCCACAGTGGATGCAGAACGTTTTTCCAAATACTTCGGTAGAGCCACAGTACTGAACGTACCGGGGCGGACGTTCCCTGTCAATGTCAACTACCTCGAGGATGCCGTTGAGTTGACTGGTCACACTGTCGACAAACGGGTCAAAGAAAGAGTTGTTGATCTTGACGACGATGAACTCGACATCACGGAGCCTGACAGCTCCCTCAAGCCTGATCTTTTGAAGTCCCTTTCTAATTATTCCCCTCGCACACGCAATACCCTGTCCCAGATCAACGAATACGAGATCGACTTCGATCTCATCGTTCAGCTTATTTCACGCGTGGCTGTTGACCCCTCTTACATCAACTATAGCAAGGCTATACTCGTCTTCCTTCCGGGTATTGCTGAGATCCGGACACTCAACGACATGCTCCTGGGAGACAAATTCTTTCAGACCAATTGGCTTGTCTATCCTATGCACTCCAGCATCGCTTCTGAGGAACAAGAAGCCGCATTCCTCATTCCACCTCCCGGTTACAGAAAGATCGTCCTCGCGACCAACATCGCCGAGACTGGTATCACCATACCAGATGTCACCTGCGTGGTAGATACTGGCAAGCATCGTGAGATGCGCTTCGACGAGCGACGCCAGCTGTCGCGCCTCATCGATACGTTCATCTCAAGAGCCAACGCCAAGCAGCGACGCGGCCGAGCTGGTCGTGTTCAAGAAGGTCTTTGTTTTCACCTCTTCACCAAGTACAGACACGACAGCGTGATGAGCGACCAGCAGACGCCCGAGATGCTTCGTTTGTCACTGCAAGACCTCGCAATTCGTGTCAAGATCTGCAAGATAGGCGGCATCGAAGAAACGCTGAGCCAGGCTCTGGACCCGCCCGCCGCCAAGAACATTCGCAGAGCAGTCGACGCTCTTATCGATGTGCGTGCCCTGACTGCCGGAGAGGACTTGACCCCCCTTGGACAGCAGCTTGCGCGGCTACCGCTGGATGTCTTCCTTGGCAAGCTGGTTCTTATGGGCACGGTCTTCAGATGTCTCGACATGGCTGTTACAGTGGCAGCCATTCTCTCTTCCAAGTCGCCTTTCGTGGCGCCTTTCGGTCAGCGCGCTCAGGCGGATTCTGTCCGTCAGGCATACCGACGTGGAGATTCGGATCTGCTGACTGTGTACAATGCTTACCTGGCCTGGAAGCGTGTTTGCGAGTCAACCTCTGGCAATGGTGGCCAGGAGTTCCAGTTCTGCAGGAAGAACTTCCTCAGCCCCCAAAATCTGGCCAATATTGAAGACCTCAAAGGGTCACTCCTTGCATCGCTCGTCGACTCGGGCTTCTTGCAGCTCACAGATGAGGAGCGCCGGAATCTCAATCGCCTCCGTCACTCGAGCGGTGGGCGTCGACGGAATCAGCCGTTCTTTGAGCTGCCCAGACGCGTCAATATCAACAGTGAGAATGACCTCGTGTCTCAATCCGTCATTGCGTGGAGCTTTTATCCCAAGCTGCTTGTGCGAGACGCGCCTGGCGCCAAGGGCTTGCGAAACGTGGGCAACAATCAGTCCATCAGCCTGCACCCGACCAGTGTCAACAAAGGACACAACGAGCTCAAGTGGCTGAGCTACTACCATATCATGCAGTCGAAAGCGTGAGTTCTTACGCCACTCATCATTCTGCAATTGTCCGTGCTAATCTCTCTTCCAGGCATCTGAATGCCCACGAGACGACCGCCGTCGAGTCATTTGCTATCGCCCTCCTCTGCGGTGATGTTCGGGCCGACGTGAGTGCCCGCTTTCCCTATCTCATTCTCATGTACCTCTTTTATTGACGATGTGCAGATGTACTCGGGTGTACTTATACTCGACGGCAACCGCGCGCGCTTTGCCGCCCCCGACTGGAAGACGATGCTGGTGATGAAAGTGCTCCGCTCGCGGCTTCGCGAGATGCTCACGCGCTCGTTCAAGAACCCTGGCAAACTGCCGACGGCCCAGCACGAGAAGTGGCTGGCCGTCTGGCAGCAGATATTCTCACAAGACTTTGGAGACGGCAAGAACGGCGCTGGTGGCGGTGCGAGAGCTGGCGCGGCCTAGGGGGTTGCGACACCGATGAAGGACACGACCACCACGACCCTGATGATCACGAAGACGCCGAGCACTGATGGGAGCCCTGAGGCGTGTCGGCGGATGACCAATGTGACTTGGAAGGTCGGCAAGGGCGTTGGTATTGTAGACGGGAGGGAGGAGTACTAGGTTTGTAGGGCGAATTCAGACAACTGAGGTCAAGCATGATCTGTATGGTCTTTCCATCTCGTTCTGATGGCCCTTTGCCGTCGGCTTGACATGTAGCCAAGACATGTACCGCTGAGGCGAAGAAATGCTGTAGTTCGACTGGCGCTCCCCATAAAGGTCCTTGCTGTTTCCAAGGTGAAGAAGAGTAAGGTCTATGTCTGCTTTGCTTCATTACCCAAGACCAGGTTTGAGCCAAGTGGCCTCTCTGCAAGAACTAGACCTTTCCGCATCTTTCTGGTATCCTAATGCGTACAGCTTTTCCATCATCCAACCAGACGTATAGTCAGGTTCTGGCCGACCCATCTGCACAAAGTATCCAAAGCGGCAGGTTCCTGCAGAATAGGAATATTGCAGACAGCCAGGGTTAGATGCACAGGCTGACCTGCACTCTGAAGTGGACGAGTGTGCGGGTGAGCCATCCGGCTGAATAATGTCGGCAAAGTTATTCCACGAAGCCCGCGAGCGCGTAGAAGCCTGGTGTACGGTAGACATGGTGTATATGTAGTCGAGAAGAGTGGAATGGGTGAAGGCATACTGTGGAGGATTGTCAGTGGCTACCTAGGTAATGTCTGGCACAAAGCTGAACGGAGCCCAGATGACTACAAACCTGATCATATGGCCTCGTCCGCTCCCATGTCCACAGTGACTTCATCTGGTCTGGCGACACTCTATGGAGCGCGAGGAGGGGAATGCACCACCTCTCCTGGTCCACCTTGAGCCCGTCGAGCGCATCGCCGGCGAACGTGGGATACAGAGCCTGCAGCGCCTCGCCCGTCTGGTTCATAATCGCGTATCCGAGAGCGGCATCGCCACAGCAGTCATTCTCTGCATATTCCTGGTAGCGAACGCTCAGTTGAATTGTTGAGTCCCCCGTCAACCGCTTCATCAGACCGCGCGACAGCACAAAGCCGGCTCCTCCGTATGCGAAAAAGGTGCCATCCACGCCGGGGGAGGGCGATCCCATATAGTGTGGCTTGGATGGGTCTAGCTGGTGAAGAAGGCGGAATAGGGTATCTATACGTAGTAGTCCGGGTAAGTGAATATTCCTGGCCGGAGAAATTCCGTGTTGTTGTGTTTTGACAGATGAACCCTCAGCAGTCATCCATGAATTATTATTTTTTAAAACCCATTTGGATACAAGCCTGAAAAAGGAGTGAAAGAGACTCGGATGACATACCCCAAAAATAGTATACATCAGCCTCAATGAAGACATACGAATCAGCTTGCGGGCGCATCTGATAGGCTCTATCAACCATGGGCAGGAACTTGAACCGATCGAGTTTCCAGCCTTCGGCCGAATACTCGACGGGTCTTCCTTCAAAGTGTGCTTTCTTCTGCGCCGAGTACGCCGCAAAATCGGCATTGTTGTTGTATGATGGGGCCAAGTCCGCAAGAATGTCAATGGTTTGATGACCCCCGTCAAATGTCTCCTCTAAATCAGAGAAAATCAAAAGGTTGGTTATGCAAGAGCTGACATTGTCGAGGTGGGCCTTGGTCTTGGCCCGTTCCCCTGCTCCCGTCTTCATAACGACCTGGACTTTGTCTTAGAGATGGGTGGGGAAATTTTTACACAACTCGACGGGTGTCCCCTTATGATTGTTCTGCAGAGGAGGAAAAACAGACGGCGTTTTCCGTGAATAATAGCGTGATCCATCCTCGGTATAATAAGGCGATGTTTGAAATGATTGGAGTAGAGTCAAAGAGACTGTGCCGTTGAAATTGGCTAGCGCCAAGAGAAAGATTAAGAAGCACACAAAACTGACATGAACCTGAGGCCGTCGAAGCAGACGTAATGATGACTGTACCGACATCTTGGATCGCCACTCGTCGGCAAGAAAAACAAGGGCAGTGTAAAGTATGGTTTGTGACGCTCCCACGCAGTGACTGAGCGCGGAATTCTATATAGTAGGAGGATGGGTCTGGCGAACGCCGTGGAGTTATAAGGAGGTTTTGCTTTAGAGATGCCGGTGATTTGTGCTCCTTTGGCAGCATCCACTTGTCTGGCCGAGTCAGAAACCTTCAGCTACCAATGCCAAGAGGTGTTGGTTGCTGATACTAGGGATGGTCTCATGGGTAAATAATGTACGTTGGCCTAGTTGTGCAGACCGGGTGGAGACCTAACCCACTAGAACCTCTCGCAGCGCTTGCCAGGCAGAATTGACTTGGCCAGATGCAAAGCATGGGCACAAAGACCTGACAGGGGGGATGTTATTTCGGCCTTCTACCATAGTAAAAAGGAAAAAAATATGTACTTTATGGGGCCGGCTCCCATGAGATGGTGGATCGCTCGGCTCGCGGAATGCTACATGCGATATCCACTCGTGACCAACAGGCTCTCATCATGTCTCTTTTGCGTTCTGGAGCCGGTGGAGTGATCCTTCTCTGGCGAAATAACGTTACTACGAACGCCTAACTGTGTCTTTGCTGTGCGACTTTCAAATCAGGAAAAGATGCCGTGTAAAGTGATAGAAAACCAACTTCTCCCTCCGCTTTGAAGACCCCTTCCTTGTAGCCAGTAATCCTTCTTGTATCGACCGACAGACGGCCATCCATCATGCCTGCAACTTCCCAAGGGTTGTTACTTTGCGAGTGTAAAAAATGCCGACTTGTCGGGCTCAACTTACATTCCGTGCAATACAACTGTGGTAGACGAGGGTGGACACAGTGCTTGTACCGCCCCCGACGACATGTGCTTCACGAACGGCCTGTGCAAAGCCAATAGCGATGATCAGTACAACTGGAATTGGCGCGTTGGCTGCACCGACCCGACTTTCAGTGATCTTGCATGCCCAAGCTATTGTCAAGGGAGTGGTGAGTTACTCTGGTCCTAGGTGAATGCTGAACTCATTGGGCAGATTCCGATAATGCCGCGCACCTTCCAAGGTTGTCTTCCAATTCTCTGACAACGAAAACTGGTGCTGTGTCACTGGTAACATCGACAACTTCAGAAGGACCTACAACTTCACCTGCTGCACCGACTAGAAGCGCAGCCTTCCCCACACATCTTATTGTCAGCCTCACCACTTACACTCTTGGTTCGCGCCAAAGTCCACCCAAAGATAGAAACTCAATTTGAGCTCCATTATTGCAACAGCAGTCCACCTTTGTCTTTGTGAAAAGTGTTTGAGTGATAAAAGAGAGATTAGGTCGCCTGGGATGTAATGACATTACGTTCGCGAAAGGATCTTCCACATCCTGCTCTGTGTGGCAGCATAGCTACATATATATGTACAGTGGTTTTCCCTAATACAGCATATCTACATAAGTACCAGAAAGTGCCTCTCAGCACCAATGTCGAAACATAGTAACCAGAACCGCCGCAATAGTGCCCACGTGCAGGCTTTGACAGGGATGATTACATTTCACTATAATACCACACAGTACCAATAGAGGCCATTAAATGATAGACTTAATACAGCCCAAAGCTTGCTAATGGCCATGTTTGTTTATTTTGAATTTTGAACCAATACTAAATTTACCCCAGGGTAGCCATATTGTGAAACAGGTACAAGAAACAAGTTGCTGCTTGTATATCAACTGAAACTATATGCCGTACCGTCACACTTGGCCACATCAAATGGTTCCTTTGATTATATCCGAGACCCTTTCAGCGACGGCGTAGATGGTGCTCTGCAAATGTCCACCGACCTGGAAAGGCTGGATACTCGCGTCCACCACGCGGACGTTGCTAGTGCCGTACACCCTCAGCTCCGGGTCGACGACGCCGCCCTTCTCGCGCGGCATCATGGCGGCGGTCCCGACGGGGTGGAAGTTGGACCGGTACGAGCCGAAGACCCAGCTCTCCCACGCCGCGTCGTCGGCGTCCTCGGGGAGGGCCTCGAGGCCGGGCGAGGTCTCGGTGCCGGCGATGGCCGCGAACGGCTGCGTGCCCATGAGCTTGCGGATGAACTTGGCCGCCTCGACCTGCAGGGTGACGTCGTAGTCGACGACGAAGTAGTTGGGGTTGAGCACCGCGCCGGCGGTCGAGCGGCCGTCGCCGATGTGCACGGAGCCGCGGGAGAAGGGCAGGAGGCCCCAGTACTGGCCGCCCCACTCGCCGTCGGCGATGTAGACCAGGACCTCGGCGTACGCGGCCGCCTCCCGCCCGGCGCCGAAGATGAGGTCGTGCTGCAGCTCGAAGAACTCGAGCAGGTCCGCGGCGCGGGTGGCGTTGCCGTTGGCGCTCGCGACGGCCGCCGCGTAGCCCGGCAGCTTGGCCTTGAGGTCCGCGGCGACCGAGGCCGTGCTGTCGGCCCAGACCTGCGACGCGGACGGGTACGCCACGAAGGAGCCGCCGCCGGTGTAGGTCGCGGTGAAGTTCTCGGGCGGCTGGTACGCCAGCTCGTTGTTGAGCTGGTCCTGCAGGTTCTCGCCGACGGTCGGCAGGTTCACGACGGTCTTGATGCCGTACTTGGAGAGGACGTTCGGGTTGCCCACGCCGGACAGCTCGAGGAGCAGGGGCGAGACGAGGGAACCGGCGGCCAGAAGGACTTCCTTGTTGGCCCTGACGGTCGAGGTCGAGCCGTCAGCCAAGGTGACCTCAACGCCGTTGGCAGTGGCGGTGCCATTGGTGCTAGCCCAGGTGAGCTTGTTGGCGTATGTGTTGACGAGCACTTGAAGGTTGGTGCGGTTCTGGTAGGGGTAGTAGAACGCCCGAGCAGAGTCCCAACGGACGTTCAGATCCTGGTTGATGGTCTTCTGGTAGGGAGAGAATCCGATCATGTCGCCACCGGTGCCATCCGCATTCCACGGGACGCCCAACTCTTGGAATGTAGCGTTCATGCTGACTGGGTACGAGCTGTTGGTAGCACTGTATGGGTACCCCGTGTAGAGTGGCCCGCTGTCACCGTGGAAAGAGAGGTCATAATCAATGTGGCCTCGGGCCACACGCTCCTCGTCAGGAACCTGGAACGTCTCCGGCTTGAGGTAGTATGGCCAAAGAGTTGTCCAGTTCCAGCCTTGGTTTCCAAGCTGCTCCCAGGCGTCGATCTGGCTGGACTCGGCTCGTGTATAAGCCATTCCTAGGGTGCATTTTAGTATTGATACATATCCAGGACAATTGAACAGACTCAAGGTGTTGGAAGGGTATTACCATTGATGGTACTGGTTCCACCTAGAGCCTTGCCGGCGCGGATAGTTGTCTTGGTATTGTTGGCATAGACCTGAGAAACCGTGGGGTACGCATAATCAATCGAAGTTCCAAAGGCATTTCCATAACCATTAACGTCGGTGACGTTGATGTTGTCATAGACGGAGTCACCAGCCTCTATGACCAGGACAGACACGGACGGGTCCTCGGACAAGCGGTTGGCGACAGTGAGGCCAGCGGTTCCTCCTCCAACGACAACATAGTCATATCCGTCCGCGTTGACCTTAGACCCGGGCGAGGGGCGGGCAGCCACGAAGGCAGTCAAGATAGGGAAGATGAGAGTGGCCTTCATTTTGACGACTGCTGTGGGGGGCAGTCCTTGGAATGGGTCGGATGGGGGCTGGCTTGACACTGGCCGAGCGTCGTGGTGTCGACACAGTTGCAGCAGACTCGGGCTCTCTATATACTTAGGTATGCGGCCACTTCACCGCGGTCCGCGAGGATCCCGAGGGCATACTGCCTTCGGGAGGATCATGGATCCGCAAGACGTTTCACGGCCGGGCAGTGGGGGTCCAGTTGCGTCGATATCGGAGTTCGTGATTTTCGCGAAGGAGAATCAAGCTTAGATTTTATGAGTCTGCAGATTATGATTGCCATCACTAATGCTGAGTCACTGTAGTATCGATGGGGTACAAGGTACTGTCGTGATGGATTGCAGAGACTTCAAAGCGCGCAAACCGGTCCAAGGGCCCACAACTTGAAGGCTGGTCGGGGATTGTCTCGCCAGTCCGCCGGTCGTGACGCCGAAGAAAGAGGCGAGGCCTTCAGAACGGATATATAGATCCCTGTCTATCACGGAAATCATCTTATCAGATCGATCATCAAGGTCCTCCAACGGAAGTGGGCCGCGCACATGTCATCAGCTCCACTTCTCCCCTGGATGCTCTCCCTGATGCTCACGTGGGTGGAAACATTTCAAGTTGTGCCTTGCAGGCAACGGAACCCGACCAGAACCGACTGCCCAGGTGGTACTCCACTTTGCACGCTGCCTCCGGCATCTTGAATTTGAGGAACTAATACGACTTTTCATGCCAGTAGGTATGTATGTAATGGGTGGGCCAGACGATGACACCCTGGGAAGCGGTGCTTGTCCGGTATCAAGACTGTTGGAACAGATGTACCATTCTCAAAGATACATTTCTACCTTATCTACAAGACCTGATGCCATGTCTCCGAATGCAGAAGATTACCATATCAACACCCTTTCCCGCTGATTGTCAGCGTGACGGAACATCTGTAAAACACTTGATGGTGCGATGAGATGTTGAGAAGTTTGCCAGCCTCTCGAGACTCATTGAGCCCTCCAATCACCCTCCCCTCCCTACTAAAGCCCTTCGACAACCCCTGGCTCACAGCGTCATGAGACCAGCAGCAGCGGCGACAATGATACCGAAGGCACTGGCGACCTGGGTCGAGGCAGCAGACTTGGTTCCGTTAGCGGAGGTCGTGCTTGAGCTCTGTGTGCTGCTGTTGCCAAAGGCAATACCGGCCTGAGCAGCCGCTCCTCCGGCAGCGTTGGTGCAGTTGCCCGAGGCGAACTGGCCCGAGAGGTCGGTGAGCTGCCCGGTGAACTGGCCCGTGAGCTGGGTGGCGACGGTCTGCAGGTTCTGCGGGACCTTGGAGACGGTGGCCTGGATCAGGGCGTTGGCGGCGCTGCCAATGTCGGTCGTCTGCTGCTGCACGACCTGGCAGAGGCTGGCCTGCTGGATCTGGGGCTTCTTGGCGACGAGGTCCGAGACCAGGCTCTGGGCGACCGTCTGGACGGGCGACAGGGAGCTCTGGAGGGTGACGGCGTCCTGGGCCGAGATGGGCTGCGTCGCCTGGATCTGCTGTGTGCTCGAGGTGAGGACGGTCTTGAGGTTGGCGGCGTCGCTGGCGAGTGGGGTGAAGTCTTGCCCGTTGAAGTTCTTGACGGTGGTGTCGAGGGTCTGGAGGGCGGTCGAGGCTTGCATGATGACATTGGAGATCGTCGCCACGTCTCGCTTCTGGGGGAGGGGGTCCCAGTCCGCGCCAGCCACGGAGGCCGCCAGGGCGAGGGTTGTGAGTGATGCGACGGCCTTCATGTTGGATGATGGGGGGAGGTGAGCGTGTCGAACGACGTTGATGGTTATTATATACTTGTATATAAGAGGGTGGGGAGCGCAGCTCTTGTCTTTCGAGGGGAGCACAGCTCGTACTTCTCGGCGTCGTGATGAGAATTATGAAAGTCGCTAGCTACTGAGCAACAACAGTAGAGATCGTGAAGGGGGGAGGGCAGGCTAGGGCGTAGCCAACCCTATAAGTAGGACTCGCCTGGTCCAAGACCTACCCATCCGGGCTGAGCCGCCTCCGGATTGTGCGCTCAAGAGGTAACACCATACTAGGTTTGACGCTTGGTACCATCTTAAGAGATGGCACCAAACGAAGGCCATGGGGTTTCACGATGCTCACGCCCAAAGATGTTCCAAAACCCGTCCTATTGCGGGATTGTTTCATTTTCCACACAATTCAGATGAAGCTGGTGCAAGCTGGGGAGAGCCATCACGGCGGACAAGAACGCCAAGTCTGGTATCGATGTCGTTTAAGGTTTAGAGCCTCATCAGGCTACGCCCGGAAAGGCATAGCTCGAGAGCACACCCCCGGAACATGGCTCGCATCGATCGCTGCAAACTGCTCGTCTGAAGTTTGGCTCACCGCACGATGCTACGGTCGCCGTCGGACTTCAACTCTGATGCAACACCTAAGTAGGGTCGCTTCGCCCGACGCCGACGCCTCGCCCTCTACGCTTCGATTGCTAAGTTCGATACCCTTGCGAGGTTTCCTTGGTCTATCCCTATCAAGTAACTGTTCGCCTGAACAGCAGACAGATACACGGGCGCAGGCTATGCCTCCTCAGCCCACCAGGACGTCTCATTCGCATTTACTATGTACAGGATGAACCTTGGCATTGCAATTTGTGACACGACGGGGCTCTGGCTTGTAGTATGTACTTCTGTTGTTTACTGGAAGTAGATGGCATTTCCACTCATTCAGGAGCAGCACTTAGGTACTCTGCACCCAGTCTCCCAGTCATCTATTGTATCTGTGGGCGTTTTTCTCCTCTGCATAACTCGTTTGGGCAGGCTGGCCGACGAAGTCTTCTCCATCCCTCATGCAGCTCAAGGTGTTTCGCCCGTCCCGTACGCATTGCCTTGTCACCTGCTGTCACGGCAGTGGGCACATGTGCTATGGCGGGCGTGATCTTGACGTCTGACATCCCATCATGCTCATCTGGCCCAACATGGATGGAGGCTGAGACTTGCGACCCCCCCCGCCCCACCCGGAATAGCCGACTCTGTCTGAGTGTGGTGACCCTGCCCAATCTGTCGCTGCCCTGTCGCCCCCAAAGGGTATGTTGTCGACACAGTCTCGGAGTTGCTCCAGGCGAGGCTGAAAGAAACAGGCTCTGAGATTGCAGCAGACTCGCGAGGCGGTGATTGGCGAGTACAAGCTGCAAGACGGCCAAAGGTGTATGGTTCTGCATGTAGTGGGCTAAATTCACTGTTCTTTGTCCCCAAGCCCCCCCTTCCCCCCCCCAACAAAAAAAAAAAAAACACCTTAGTATTTCTCAGACTTTATCCTTCGAACCTTCCCCTTTCTCTGTCACGAATGCGTTCAGTTTGATTTCCGCACTCAAACTTGTCACAGGAAGACGTGACGACCAGGCTGTCAATGCAGAGGCTGATTGCATGGGGAAGGGCATGTGAAGTATTCCTTCTGTAGGTACTCTTCAGCCTCCGCCCGAGCACATTAGGTTCCTAGAAATTGATAATTATATTTCTAAATTTTAGCCTCCTTACATAGCCTTCCCAAGTCACTCTCCGTGTGGAAAACGATTGTATGGATTGATATCAATCTTCCGTGAGAAACTTGATGAGTACCCGCGGCAGTACCAGTCAGGCTCCTCTTGTACTGTATGCATCCTGAAGCGGATGATACTATGTACGCACCTAGGTATATACCAAAATAGAAGGATGCAGACGGATGCAGGTACGATCTCGTGGCTCGATCAAAAATGTCTCGAAATGTCTTTGTTGTGTCTTCATATTGAGGCTGTTTTGAGGGTTTTCCAGGTCAATTGAAAGCGCCCCTTCGCATTGGTCCCACTCCCCAACTTGCCCCACTATGCGGGCCGAGAATCGGGGCGCAGCAACCCCTTCACCCCTCCCTGGCCCCTGCCGCCGCACTGCATTTCTTGCTCGTGAGTCGAAACCCCGCGATGTGATTTGGAACGCGCTTCTTCTTCTGGAGCTCTACGGGCATTGCGTGTGTTACGTCCTGCGAAGAATACCACCATGACAACGATTATCTTAGGGTCGCAGTGGGGAGACGAGGGCAAGGGAAAGCTGACCGACATTCTGTGCTCGCAAACCCAGATTTGCGCTCGTGCAGCTGTGAGTCTTTGAGCATTTGGCCCCGCGATGCACTCTCGCCTCTTCGCGAATTGCGCCATTTCACATGTCCCCCCCCCCCAATTGCATTCTACTTCTAATTCTAATCCAATTCTCTCTTCCAGGGAGGCCACAACGCCGGCCACTCTATCAAGGCCAAGCAAGCCATACCCCTCGCCCTCCGCATCCCCTCGCGGGGTCATGCGGCCATGCTTCCATGCTAACCTACCACTTTTGCCAGTGGCGTCTCTTACGACTTTCACCTCCTCCCCTCCGGCCTGGTCGCCCCAGGCGTCTTAAACCTGGTCGGCTCGGGCGTCGTCTTCCACGTACCCTCCTTCTTCAAGGAGCTCGCTGATGTTGAGGCCAAGGGCATCAATGATGCGCGCGAGCGCATCTTCGTCTCCGACAGGTGCCACATCAACTTCGACCTACACGCCGCCGTTGACGGTCTCGAGGAGATCGAGCTGGGCAAGAACGCCGTGGGCACCACCAAGAGGGGCATTGGCCCATGCTACAGCACCAAGGCCGCGCGGAGTGGCGTGCGCCTTGCTGAGCTGTTCGACGAGGAGCTGTTCGAGCGCAAGCTGCGGCACCTGGCCGACGGCTACAGGAAGCGCTACGGCGACCTCCTGAAGTACGATGTCGAGGAGGAGATCAACCGGTTCAGGGAGTACCGACCCAAGCTCGCCGGCCACATCGTCGACGCCGTGGCCTTCATGGAGGACGCGCAGACCAAGAACGCCAAAATCCTCGTCGAGGGCAGTCAAGCTCTCCTGCTGGATCTGGACTACGGCACGTATCCTTACGTCACCAGCTCCAGCACTTGTCTGGGTGGCATCGTGTCCGGCCTCGCCCTCAAGCGGAAGAACATCAAGGAAGTCGTTGGAGTCGTCAAGGCTTACACCACCCGCGTCGGGTCTGGTAGCTTCCCAACCGAGGACCTCGGCGAGGTCGGCTCGAGTCTGCAGCAGCTGGGCGGCGAGATCGGCGTGTCGACGGGACGCAAGCGAAGGTGCGGGTGGCTGGATCTCGTCGTGCTCAAGTACTCGACCGCGGTCAACGATTACGACTCCATCAATCTGAGCAAGCTCGACGTACTCGACACGTTCGACAAGATCAAGATCGCCATCGCGTACAAGGACCCACAGACCGGGGAGCAGCTGCCTTCGTTCCCCGCCGACCCGGCTCTCCTGGATCGCGTGGAGGTTGTGTATCACGAGCTGCCAGGCTGGAAGACGAGCACCTCGAAGACGCGCCAGTGGTCGGAACTTCCCAGGGAGGCACGCGAATACGTCGAGTACATTGAGAAATTCGTTGGCTGCAAGGTCAAGTGGATTGGTACCGGTCCCGACCGCGAGGACATGATTGTCAGGTAGACGTGCTTCCCCTTCTTTGGGTTCCTTAGATATGGGTCACGGAGGATCTGGTCTGGTTTATGGTCATAGATGCCCGTGGACTTGGTAGGGGCTACTTGAAATTCACACAAAAGTTGATTGCACGTAGTGCGACATGCGCCGCGGAGAAACGGTGCTGTTCACATATGGCCGAGCCGATGACGTATGGCTTGTGGAGAGACTCTTAAACGCCGCTGTATGCCTACTCCTAGCAAGTCGACTATACCCACAAACTCGGTTCTTGAACTGCACCAGTCGCAGAAAACAGAGAACGAGTCAGATTCTGCAAAGATGCCTCCGTCCGGACTCGCAATCCTCATCGGGGCCGGCCCAACCTCGGGCGCCGGCATCGCCCGGGTGCTCGCCAACCCATCCCAGGGCAACCTCGCGGTGGCCCTCCTGGCGCGCAACGCAGACAACCTCAGCGCCCTCTGCGCGTCCGTCCGCGGCTCCTCCGACGGCGGGGTGCTGCACCCCTTCCCCACGGACACGCAGCCCGACAGCCTCCGGCGCGCGTTCCGGGACGTCGCCGCGCACCCGGACCTCGCGGGGCTCGAGCTCAAGCTGGCCGTCTACCACGTCAAGCACAGCAGCCGGGAGCCGTTCCTCGACACGGCGGCCGAGGCCTTTGGCGAGAGCATCCAGACGTGTAGGCATCCCTTTCCTACTGCCACGGATCCCAAAGTTACTTTGTGCTCCGTTCCCGCATGCTAATAGTCTCCAGACACGACGGGGGCGTTCGCGTTCGCGCAGGAGGCGCTGAGGCTCATGTACGCGCGCGCCCCCGGCGGACAGACGCTGCTCGCGGACACGGACGGCGCCAAGAAGGGCACCATCATCTTCACGGGCACCTTGGCACGTACTTACTCTTTCCTGGCTGTGACGAAGCCCCATCTCCAATCTCAGACAAGACTTGTAGAGGGAAACACCCCGGGCTCCAACAGCACAGAGCTAACAGTCTGCAGGGGGCGCTGCGCGCCAACGAGGGGTTTGCGGCGTACGGGGCTGGGCGCGCGGGCGCGCGGATGGTCGCGCAGGCGCTCGCGAAGGAGCACAGCAAGTTCGGGGTCCAGTGCGTCCACGCCATCGCCAACGGGGCCATCACGGACGAGGAAGGGCCGGATACCAGGACGGGCAAGAAGATGAGCGCGGAGGCGGTGGGGAGGACATATCTGTGGCTGAGCCAGCAGGAGCCGAGTCTCTGGGTGCACGAGTTGGATTTGAGGCCGGCGCAGGAGAAATTCTGATGGAGGCAGGGGGGAATAATTGGGCAGACGGAGACCTATTTATGAACAACTGCATAATGCCATCCCACATCCTGGCCTCGAAATGTTGCCTATCCCTAGCACTCTGCCTCCTTATATTCTCTTCACGACGGCAATGGGCTCTTTACCACTTGGGAATAGATTCACTGGATTGGGACGAGACTCAAGATTCTCTACTAGGCACCAATCTTGACTCATGCGTATCTAGTTCAAGTCATCTCACAACAATGCCACTTCCATGAGTGGCATCACAGTTGTCATCAACTGATCGATCCATCTGTCCTGGACAGTTGGCCTATGCATCCGGCAACCACAAGGAGCTGGAGTACAAGGGTCTGCTTCGTGGGCTTCCGCCCACCAGTAGTCTTTGCTTGAAAAGTCTTCGACAGGGAAATTAAAGATGAGAAGGGAACAGAGATTGAGTCAGGACCCGTATAAATTGTGCGACCATAGCTCACACTACAGCCGTGAGAGTCCCAGGAACTACCTACCCAAGTAGGGAGGCAGAGTTGCGGATGTCAAGTCCCGCGATCAGATTTGGTGAACCAGCGAGCACAGATCAAAAGACCCCCTGTCCGTCCGCTGCGTGCCGAGGTCGGTTTCGGCGCCAGGATCGGCTAGAGCGTTGCTTCGGACTTCTCACGACGCCCTGAGCGAGATTGCCAAGCGGTATCCTGCTGCGCGCAACACAGGAGTCTGCCAGTCCTTGCGTTGGGGGGAAAAAAAGGAAAACAGGCGAGACAGCTGCACTGCTCTGCATGCCGTATCCTCCCCCGTCCTCATCGTCGTCCCTCCTCGCCAAGTGCGGCACGACACTGACCTGCATCCTGCGCTCCGTGCCCCTCTGGGTCGTCGTCGTCGTCGTGCTGCTCCTCGGCGCTCTGCGGCGGCGCGTCGCTCTGCTCTTCGTCGGTTCTAGCGCGGGTCGTCCCTCTCAGCCGCACGCCCACAAGGCAGCAGCAGCAGCAGCAGCAGCAGCAGCAGCAGCAGCAGCAGCGCAATAGCGAGACGCGTCTTGACGAGCTGGAGGGAAAAGATATGGCGTCCGCAAACGCTCTCGGCTACATCCTGCCCCTGGGCATGGGCACCGCGGCCGTCGCGAGTCTGTCGCTCGCGCACATCGACTGGAAGACCATCATACGAAACTTTGTCACGGGGCCCGGGCGGACCAGTCGTATCTTGTTGGCCATCTTTGTCGTGACAAACTGGAAGAGCATGCCCTTTATGTGGAGTGTATGTTTTTTATTCTCAACCCCAAACCGCAGTCTCCCCCCCCCCCCACAAAATAAAAAAAGACAAAGGGAATCGCTTCCAATTACAGACGATAGATATTGATCAAGAAACTCAGTATCGCGTCCTGACCGCCATAACCCGGCAATACCTCGGGCCCCTCCGCCCGCCGCGCCTACACCCGCGCATGCTGTTCCACCACTCCATCACCGCCTCCTACACCTCGCTGCCCGAGACGGACTACAACCTGCACAAGTCCAACTCGACCTACTTCAGCGACCTGGACGTCGCGCGCTCGCACTGCGTCTCGCACCTGCTGAAACCGGGCATGGAGGTCATCTCGGCCAACGCGCGGACCCGCTGCGTCGTGAACAGGGACGGCGACGTCGTGAAAGGTGGGATGGTCATCGGCCTGGGCGCCGTCTTCTGCTCCTTCCGGAGGGAGGTCGCCATGTTCCAGGGCTACGACATGTGGACGCGCGTGCTGGCCTGGGACCGCAAGTGGGTCTACCTCGTCACGCACTTCGTCGTCCGGGGCAAGGTCAGGCCGACTGCCTGGGACGGCGGCGGCGCCGGCTGGTTCGGCCCCCTGCGGCACAAGACGGCCGGGCTGGAGGAGGGCGAGGGCGAGGATTTTGAAAAGTACGTGATCGCCACTGCTGTCAGCAAGTATGTGTTCAAGGTCGGACGGTTCACGGTGCATCCTACCATCCTGATGGAGAAGAGTGGGTTGCTGCCTGAACGGCCCGGGGGCTGGAGAGGCGGCGAGAATGACGTTTGGGACGAGGTAGACGATCTCGGAGAGGTGGATGTGAGCGAGGAGGGTGAGTGGGACTGGAAGAGGGTTGAGCATCAGAGGAGGGAGGGCATGAAGTTTGCTAAGCAGTTCGCGGCCTTGGACGGGCTTAGTGGGCTGTTTGATGGTGGGGAGGATGGTGCTCTAGGGCGGTTCTACCCTGGCTGAACACCACCCGGGCATCTGTTTTTCCCTTGTCCTTTTTGGTTTCCTCCTGCTTCTATTTTTGTTGTCTTTTGGAACTTCAAAAATTCAGACCGCGAGGGCAAGACGGCAAACCTAGACTAGATCTTTTGAGAAGACGCAAGTTTGTGTTTATATATCACTGTTGATGAATGGGAAGACATTGCGTAATGTTGTTCATCATTCTTGAGGGAGACTGGTCCCTTATATCCGAGCAGAGCGTGGTCGTAGACCACTTGTGGTATATATCATATCCAATTTCTTAAAACTCCATCATGACCCGTGTCTAAGACGGAACTCGGCCCCAAACTTTTTTGTTGAACCAGCCGGCATGAAAAACCTTAAGACACTCAAGCCCATTCATTCATTATGAATTGAAGATAGGGTGCTAGCAGCCCTGACGGAAATGATGCGTGACGCGCGCGCAGCGATTAGAGGACGATCAGGCCGACGACACCAGCAACAGCAGCCCAGCCCAGACCGACCAGCTCAGCACGGCTGCCAGCACTCGTGCCGGTGGACGAAGCCGACGAGGACGAGCTGGAACTGGTGGCGGAAGAGGTAGAGTCGGACGAGTTTGCGCTCGTGCCGTTGACGGCTTCACAGATCTCGCCCACAAGATTTTGGGTAGCTGAGATGAGGTCAGTAAGCATATTGGAGACGGCGTGCATAGTATGCACAGTATTATGAGAACAAACATACCGGTGATGTTGGTGATGGAGCAAGAGCTGGTCAGACAGGAGGTCGAGTTGGCCTCGATGGCGGCCTTTTTGGTACACTGGCAAGAGTAGTCGGTGGAGTCGCACCCCGCGGAAGAAGCTGCTGTGCTGAGACACTCGACACTGCAAGTTGGCAGCTGTGCCACGAGGGCGGTGACGTCGGAGTCAGAAGAAGCTGCCACAGCCATGCTGAGGAGGCCAGAGAGAGCGATGATCCTGAACTGCATTTTGAGTGACGTCGCTTGTTGTGTATATCTTGTAGAGGTAGCTACAGTGCTGTGTAATGTTCGTTTGGTTACTTAGTAAGATGCGTTGTACAAAGAGCTGGTGCTGCAGTTCAACTGGCAATGTTTTGAAGGAGTGGTGTGAAGGCAAGAAGATAGTCAGATATCAAATGAGAGTGGGATGGCTGGGAGGAAGACACTCTCGACATGAGGCACAGGGAGGCACCGGGAAGTATTTATCCTGCATTGTGTACCCTTGGTTTCTCGTTGGTAACAGCCAATATAAAGTGGGCGAGGGAAACGGATCCTTGATTCAGATCCAGATCCGACACCCATGTTGTGAAGCCGGAGTCCTGGATGAGCCCAGGCCGTTGGCTAAGGGGAACAAAAACTTCGGGACACCAAAAGTGGCACCGGCACTGGCCGCGAGACTAGTTCCATCACTGTAGTGTGAGAGGGCCGTCATGGAGTCTCCTAGCGGTGAGCTTGTTTATTCATATTTTTTCGAACGGTCGTGATGAATTTTCCGCCCTAACGCAGGGCTAGAAAAAGTGTTCCTGAGTCCGGTTTCATCCCGAACGACTGCACGCATGCCAAGGCGCTCAAATTGTCAACGAGACGTAAAGCAAGCCCTTGTGAATGTAAGATGGCCTCCAAGTCTTTAGATGGATACCTTGGGCCCAGTCCACGCCGTTGTTAGCCAGACGAAGCACCCTCACACAGTAGGCCACGAGGAATCTGGGGGCTGGCCTAGGCTCATGCACAGCAGAGCCGGTCACAGAGACATCGGGGCAGTCGGTTGTATGGCAGCATGAATCTCATTCAACATCGCCCAACGACATCAAGGTTTCTTAAATTGATCCCCCGAGATTGGTGCACGCTGGCGAGGCAGCCCAAGAGGCCTGATGTTCAACGTTGGAACGATGTGACCCAGTATCCCGGTCCGCAACGTGCGAGGGCCCAATAAGGCTTCGGAATGCGACCTTCGCCAGGGGTAGCAGATATTGAGGACGGCCGTGCCCGCAGAGGAGAATGTGGATCTCCCGGGGCCGAGTATCCTGGCTGCAGAAGGTGAGACATTGGCTGACAAGGCTGAGCTGCGCACACTACGGCTTGATCGTAAATAGAGACGAACTAGCAAACAAAACTTGTTTGCTGAGGCGGAAAAAAGAAACACCTTTGGTGAAACGGGAACAAACTAGCGCAGCATCTGATGCCATGTTCCGATGGGGTTCTTGTGTGGTGGCCGAGGTTTGTCGAGTCGAGCGGATGAGGGCCATGGCATCGATCGAGTACCCAGCGCGTGAGACCCAGTACGAGATTGAGTTTACGAAGATGCTGTAGGTCACGGTGCAATCTCAGGGGCTGGCTTGGTTGGTATTGGCCATGCAGCCATGGCCCTCGAGCCGGACCGTCAATGCTGCTGCATGGACAGTTGTGGCCTTGCTTTGTTGGAATTGCACGGTTCCATGGCGTCGCTGAAGGTTGCTGACGGATGGTCGATACATCTAAGCGAGATACAAGAAACTAAAACTGAATATGGCTTCGAGCTGGTTTCCTGGAAGAGACTGGGCCCAGCCGTCGTCGACTGGTCGCGCCGTTGAGATTGGGCCAGTGACAATGACAACCTGGGAAGTGGCAGCGAGAGCGGCAGAAGCATTCTTCTCTGCCAGTCTGTCAGTCGTGCGTGGCCGCTGCTGTGCTCGGAAAATAGCTCTGTTCTCTCCGGATTGTCACATCGATGCGTGGGCGCGGACTCGGACAAGGGGAGAAGGAGACAGCGGGGATGGCGGAAATGTTTGTTTTATTGAGATTCAAGGAGGTGAGATTGGGCCCAGGCGGCCCAGGCGGCCCAGAGTCCAGACCGCGGCACGTGCGGAAAGGCCCTGCCAGCCTGTCCGCTACTTAGTCTCAGCACTACCTGCCCCCACTCCGCGCTGTCTCGCTTGTCGAGGCACTGATCTCATCGCCGCGGGGCAACATTCGTTGGAATCCCCAATAATTTGAGTCAAAACCTCCCAGTATAACAAAACACAACTTAACTTGACAACCACAATAACCTCTTGTCGCCCTGTTCTCATTTCCCAGCCTCTCCTCTCCTAGATTCAGGCACGGTTCCGTTTTTGGCAGTTCAAAGATGCCTGAATCGGTCTCGGTGCTGTTCGTTTGTTTGGGCAATATCTGCCGTTCCACCATGGCAGAGGGCGTCTTCCAGAGCATCACCTCGAAGCCCCCGTACGAAGGCAAGATTCACAAGCTGGACAGCTGCGGCACTGGCGCCTATCACGTTGGCGACGACCCAGACGACCGGACCATGGACACGCTGGAGAAACACGGCGTGACGGACTACATGCACGCTGCGCGCAAGGTGAGCCAACCCTCCCGCTGCCTACACTGGGCCTCGTCCTCTGGCGCCCTGGGACGAAACGCACCGCTGACGAGCCGACCATTTTCTTCTATCATCACAGATCCACATAAAGGACTTTGATCATTTCGACTACATCTTCGCCATGGATCGCAATAATCTCCGCGACCTCGAGCGCATGCACAAGAACAAACCAGAGGCCAAGGCGAAGGTGATGCTATTCGGGGAGTTCTCCGGCACTGGCAAGACCGAAGTCGTGCAGGATCCTTGGTACGGTGGGATCGACGGCTTCGAGACGACGTATCAACAGTGTACACGGTTTTCCAAGAACTTTTTGCGTCACGTATTTCCGGATGTCGCGCCGCCCGAGTAGGAGGTAGATACGGTGGCAAGCGGACGATGCATACTTTCGGGCGTTTCTGGTGTGGTTTCTCGGGGGGTTGAAATAGGACTGGGGCGTTGCATTTTGAACATAGACCTTGCGAACCAATTGTGATACCTGGCTTTCTAGAGACAGACATTTTCTTGGCACGGGTCCAACGGCCCGTCTAACCTGACGAGCTCGCTCGCATCGGGATATTCCTGGATTCTAAAGACCATGAAGACGATAAGACTTTCTGCTGGTCTAGTAAAACAGTCCGCTGAAGTGATTGGCTCCACGTCGTTGGCGGGCCTGCCAGCCACTGAAGGGCAGCAGGACGTGGGGTGGCACGCGACGGTTTAAACTATCTCGAATGCAGCAAAGTCTGACTGCAGGTTCAGCCCTACCGTATCGCCCCCAATGGTACCGTCGGTACGCTTTGGATTACAAGCATCGGCGACGACCGAATGGTACTACTCACGGGGATCATAGAGAGAGCCGGTCTGCAGTAGCGAAGTCTGCATTTACTATTTGAGCGTCGACGAGTGACCCGTTTGATGCCCAGTCGCAGACATTGCCCATCTGGTCTGGTCACATCTGACAGGTCCAATTACCCAGCTCGGAGCTGCAAACCTAACTCGGACGAGGTCAGCATCCTTCGTGTGCTCTGTTGCAGTATGACGTTGAGTCAATCGTGGATCGCTTCGGCAGTACTGCCGGCACTGCTGAGCCTCCTTTACTGTATCACCTAAGCCAGGCGTGCTCCTTCGAAAATTCGAAGTTGGTGTGGCTGTGGCATGATGATCTCACAGTCTGCATTGCAGAGCTTTTTCCCCCTGACAACTTTGGAACCCAGTACTGCGCTCCCATGCCTGACGCTCTCCCGCCCTTTCCAAGGCTGCTGCGGTTGAAGTTGTGGAGATGCCTCATGCGCGAGGCTGCAGGATCAATACGGAGGTGGCAGATGGAGATGGCAGATTACGTTCCCAGTCTCATCTTGAGGATTGCTCCGCAGTTTTCTTCTTGCTGGCTGCCGTGTCGCTTTCATCAGAAGCGCCGCACACTGGGTGGGCTTCACCGAGTCTCGGGGACAGAACCTGGCGTTGCATTGTACCTGTGCCACAGGCTGAAGAGTCAACCCTGGAAATGTCCTCTTGTCGCGCGGCTACGAAGGGCTGCAGTACGACATTGGTGTACCAATAGGCTGAGATGCGGAAACCTGCAAATCATGGCGGCCCTTGTTGGTGCCTCTGGCCGCAGAGTACAGAGCTAGAGCCCTTGCTGGCGTTCATGGGCACCGGCAGGGCAAGGGTGGTGGGGTGGACAGTAGGGCGTCCCTCTGCCAGTCTGCCTAGCAAGACAAGAGTTTGGTAGAGGTGGGCTAATAAGTCCCTGCCCGGTTTTGTCTGTACCATCAGCGTGGGTGCCCTTGCCCCTGCTGGGCCCAAAATTCTTTAGGACTGCGGGGAGGGGCGCGACGGGCAAGGAGGGGAGCAGTGGCACTGCGAGGAGGGGAGGGGAGGAGGGGAACCCGCCGAGTGGTTCGCTACTGCACCGTAAATAATGTCGCATGGCTCGACCTGCTGCGATCACAGAACCAACTCACCTCGTCTGACATACTTATCCATTTCCTCCATCGCCTCGCATCCACCACATCCTACCTTCCCACCCAAACCCCCGGTGCGCCCCATTTCTCGAGTCCAGCTGCCGAGGAGAAGCTGTACCGGCATTTTCAGCCGCGCTGACGACCAGTTCCTCTCGAACCCGAACGCTCTCGCCGTTGACGCTATTTAACGACTAGCCCTTGCGCCTTGTCACTAGATCGAGTAAGCCTTCTAACGTTCCGCTTAACTATTTACTTGATCATCCATTGCCCGATTTACCACTCTTGGGTCTCGAGCTACCTCCTTCGCCTTCGAGAAGATTCAATTGTTCAACGGGAATAGCATATTGACCTCTCAGCTGACGTGGACTTGTGCAATTAGGCCGCCTCGCTGACAGCCTTGCTCCCTTCTACTAGCGAACAACGCCATCCGGCCAGCGCCCTTCTTTGTCTAGACTTTTCTCCTTGTCTCCCATCCGGACAACGACTGTGGCGTAAATAGTAGCCTGCTTTCAACTCCCAAGCACTCTACCCCTCGAAAACTTACCCCCTACAGCGCAGAATTCGACCGCAGCAGTCAAGATGGCGGAACTACAAGGTCGCAAAGTCTTTAAGGTCTTCAACCAAGATTTTATCGTCGATGAGCGTTACGTTGTCACCAAGGAGCTGGGACAAGGCGCCTACGGTATCGTCTGGTGAGTCGGATGCCACATCTCATCTCTCCCATGAGTTGCCTCTCGTCTGCTGACCACGCGCGTTCTCTCTCTACAGTGCCGCCACGAACAACCAGACCAACGAAGGTGTCGCCATCAAGAAGGTCACCAATGTCTTCAGCAAGAAGATCTTGGCCAAGCGTGCCCTGCGCGAGATCAAGCTCCTGCAGCATTTCCGAGGACATCGCAACGTAAGCGACCTAGTCGAGCATGGTCTCGGAGTGATGCGCCTGAGACTCCTCAAGAGAGCGTACGGCCGTCGCAGGTGCTCAAGACGTGGGCTGACTCTGATGGCATCAGATCACCTGCTTATATGATATGGACATTCCTCGACCCGACAACTTCAACGAAACATACCTATACGAAGGTATGTCAGCCCGTACCATCAGCAGACTTTGAGTGGGCCAAACATGCTGATCAAGGTGTACCTGTGCAGAGTTAATGGAATGTGATCTTGCTGCCATCATTCGTTCCGGCCAACCCCTGACCGACGCTCACTTCCAGTCCTTCATCTACCAGATCCTCTGTGGCCTGAAGTATATTCACTCTGCGAACGTCCTGCACCGTGACTTGAAGCCCGGCAACCTGTTGGTGAACGCAGACTGCGAGCTCAAGATCTGTGACTTCGGTCTGGCTCGTGGTTTCTCGATTGATCCCGAGGAGAATGCCGGGTACATGACGGAATACGTGGCCACCAGATGGTACCGTGCCCCAGAGATCATGTTGAGCTTCCAGAGCTACACCAAAGCCAGTATGTGAAACCCCGTGCTATGCTCTGAAGTCTTGCAACGACGAGGTGCTAATGCGCATTCCTCACAGTTGATGTTTGGTCCGTGGGCTGTATCCTTGCCGAGCTTTTGGGCGGCCGACCGTTCTTCAAGGGCCGGGACTACGTAGACCAGCTCAACCAGATCCTTCACATTCTCGGCACGCCTAACGAAGAAACGCTCTCTCGGATAGGGTCTCCGCGCGCCCAAGAATACGTCCGCAACCTCCCCTTCATGCCCAAGAAGTCTTTCCAGTCGCTGTTCCCTAACGCCAACCCGGATGCTCTCGACCTGCTGGACCGCATGCTTGCCTTCGACCCAACCTCGCGCATCAGCGTGGAGCAGGCCCTCGAGCACCCTTACCTCCAGATCTGGCACGACGCCTCGGACGAACCCGACTGCCCTACCACCTTTAATTTCGACTTCGAGGTCATCGAGGATGTCGGCGAGATGCGCAAAATGATCCTGGAGGAGGTTTTCAGATTCAGACAGACCGTGCGCACCGTACCAGGCTCAGGCGCGGGTGCTCACAACGCGCAGGCGCAGGCCGGTCAGGTGCCCATGCCCAGCGGCGGTCAGGGACAGTGGAGGACAGAGGACCCGAGGCCAGAGGAGTATCAGGGTCACAACGGCGGTGGCGGCTTGGAGGGTGAACTCGCGATGGGTGCGGACGGGAGGAGATAGAGTCTCTTCTCGGCCCCCAGCGAACTCCTCTCGCCGGAGGAGGCTGCTTTGTGGAACCGGACGTGCCGCTTTTTGGGGCTAGACGATGACGAGCCCATCGCTACGCACAGCAAAAGTCCGGACCGCGATGCCCACAAATGCCAGAAGGAAAGGGTGGCGAGAGACCAGGGCCCTGCGGTAGAAGGCCTCAGCCCGGACGGGCAGAGGCGATACTGGGCTCATGAGCAGATGTGGCTCAGCGAGGTCTTGCGGAAGCTAGACATGCAGGACTCGGAGCTGGAGAGTGGCAAGGGGTCGCCGCCGTCACAGCCTCGTGATTCTGGGGTTTCGATGTCGTTTGATGGGGTTGCGTGTGGCGGCGGCGGCGGCGAGCGAGGTTTGCATGGGACACTGAGAAGGATGGAACCAAGGTGTGGATGGAAACGCAACAAATAAACTAGAAAAAGCACTAACAGCAGCGCTGGCGGGCGGGGCGCACGACACGTCTTCTTTCTGAACAGCCTTTTACTTACTCTCATAGCATATCATCATCGTATCTATCTTGTCCCTGTCGTTGAAGGCCTCATGGATATCGTGTCGATCCTGCGCGTTCGTGTGCGGTCGTGTGCGGGTGCTGCTTTCCGCTCGTCGTGTGTATCCTCTTGTCCCCACCCTCTCGATTTTGTGAGAACTGTTGCTACGCCGCCTCCTGGTTTGTGATTGAGTAAGGTCGATGTCACATCGTTTGAGGAACAATACGAGAATCTATCACATTCCTTCTTTGAAGTTTCCATCCGTGCGCCGGATTGTCAGTCAGTCAGCACCTGTTTATTCCAATCTATCTGACCGACTGACCGACCGGGGGGGTCCTGAAACGCGCCGAAATGTGTTCCTCGTCGAGGACCGGACTCCTGCTTATGTAGCTTACACTTGTCCCTGCATGACTACAAAACCTGAACCTGAACCAGAACCGAATCGAGCCAAGCGCCAAAACAAACTTCATGTTGTTTCTTCCCTTCTCGTCCCTTCGTATGCAAGGGGCAAGAAAAACCGCCAAGTAACGTCGCGAGGAGCTCGGTTCTCTTTTCGGAGTCCCTCCCTTGGTCTCGGAAACGGCAAACAAAGAATACACACCAGGCAACAGAAAGAATTCATGAATCGCGGGGGGGGGGGGAGTTGGCCTTGGTTTCGAGCTATGCAGTGGGCGTGGGGGTTTTGGCACTAGATGTTTCGAGCGAACCAGTCCGCCGGGACATATGTCATCAGTCATGTCGTGAGGGCCAAGACCTTGGTTGCCCGCCGGACCACCCCCCCCCCCTTTTCTCGAGAGAAAAAAAAGCCCCTTCCCCGCCTCCGTCTTCCCCTGCTTGTATGATCGCCAAAACGAGCGCCGGGGTTCCAAATCCGGGGGATCATCCGTCCTCCCCGTTGACTCGCTGCGATCCGCGCGGGCCCGACCACCACGTTCTGCGCGGGAGATGGGCACCGGGTAGAGGCTAGGCGGGCCGGCGTGGGGAGGCTAAGATAGGATTGGGCAATGGTGAGACAGACGGACTCATGTCGACATTCATTCTTGAACGACAGCACTTTGTACCTCCAATGACTTGAAGAGCTCGTTTTGGTTGTCAATTGTGTCGGTTCGTATTATTATGGTGGTGGTGGTGCGTATGTAATTCTCTAAGGCAGGTCAATGCAATGACCACACGTTCCCCGACTCCCTCCCAGAGAGCCAGCTTTTTAGATCTCGTTCTTTGGCACCAATGAGGAGATATTAAGAAAACGGACAGCCAATGAAACGTCCATGACAAGAAAAGAGGGAAAAAAAGCCTCAATCCTCCAACACCCCCCCCCCCCACCTCCCAAAGAAGCAAAAGGTCCGTCAAGCATAGAACCAGTACTGCGCAGTGTATGGCACACTGAACGTTGAGTTTCCACTCGGACCGCTCACACTGCACGCCTCGGCCGCGCCACCGGCCGTGACCACGCGGTATACGCCCACGACGCCGCTGCTCAGGCCCCGGCCGTTGTCTGCCAGCTCGAGCCAGTCGACAGCCTTGGTGTTGAGGATGCCCTTGTCGGCAGTCGCAGGCGCGGCGACATCACCGATCTTCTTGCCGCTAAAGAACAGGCCACTACCGCTGGGGGAGAGGTCGAAGGTCGGCGCCGAGAGAGCGTCGAAGTAGTGGTGGCCCAGGAAGGTCGCGGAGCCGCCCGCAGAGAAGTTGAGATTTTCCGCGGCGCTGGGGAAAGGGTCGGAGGCGACGGCGTTGTACGACGTCTCTGGTAATGCAGCGGACGCGGCGGCGTCAACCTGCGGCTTGCTTGCATCTGGGTCCACGAGGTTGAGCGGGATGGACTGGTTCCATAACACCTCGGAAGTGAGGGCGGCGAATGAATCGTTGGACAGGCCCGTGGTGGACGTGCCTGGGTAGAGGGGTGTGATATCGTAGAGTACAGCGAGGGCGCCCGTGTTGACGGCTGTTGCGCTGCTGTTGGCGCAGGTGTAATTTTGGATGCCGTGGCCCACCGCAACGTATAGCAAGGTCGAGTTTGAGTCGGGACTTGGGAGGTCGGATGCTCCAGTACTTGGTAGCACAGGCGTTGTCTTTGTGGGCTGGCACTTCGCAGCCGGGGCCGCCAGTGCTGCTGTCGCAGTAAAGGCCACGAGGGATGTTATCTGAGAGAATTGCATGGTGGCAGAAAGGTGTATGTGTGTGGGTCGATGGCCCTTTGGCTGACTCCCGAGTAGGACAAGTGACAGTGATCTGGTTGAGACTACCGGATGCTGCTTCTGGATGATCTTCAAGACCTAAGACAGAGCGTTGATAGGAGTGACAGGTGTCGAGGCTCTTGTGACTGTCGGTTCGGGGTGTTGTCCACTTATGTACGAAGGACTGTTTGTGTGACGATGGATGGGGGAAAGGCGGGGGGGTGGGAGGGAGAGAGTCTGAGCTGTGGACCACAAACTAATCCCCGTAACAATTGTTCTTGAAGGAGCGAGACACTAGTCTATGCAGGAGGGACTGAGGAGCAAAGAGGTGCGATTCATGTGTTCCAGAGTTCTCACGACCTCCTGTGACGGTATGCGGTATGAAGTTGGTAAGGTTCGATCTGACACGCAAAGAACGTCCCTGCAGGGTTTTTTGTAGTGACGAACGAAGCCTCAACTAAGAAGGGCGATGAAGACTAAAAGAGAGAGACATGTCCCAGGAGCATGGATGGTCGGAGAACGGCTTCCTATCCCAACACAAAACTAGAGTTATACACCTGCATGGCCGTGGCGCACACAAAATAGAAGTACCATCCTGAGAGACACCGAACCCCGGTCCTGCGACCAGGGGTCGAGGAAAGAAGGAGGAGGGAGATGGGGCCTGGCCCTAGGCACGCCTAGGGTTCGAGATGAACATGGTTGTTGATCCCTCCCCACATGCAGATGCAGCGAGGTTACACTGACGCAGAAAAGGCAGATGTTTAAATGTACAACAGGGGTGCCGCAATATGACCAGAGAAGGGCTGGGCTGCCGCTCGGAGGCCCAGGGTAAGTTTGAGAAGGTACACGAGCAATCAGGCGCTGTGGGCAGCTGAAGCTGAGACGGGAAAAGCAAGAATAAAGAAGGGCAAAGAAGAGAAATAGACGGAAATATGAACAAAAGACCCGCAATACCCGGCAATATACGACTTTGCCGCAATTCTGACTTGCCCTCCTTCAGCTCGAAGGGCAGCGAAACGTGGGTGTGCGTGTGTGTGTGTGCGCGTGTACGGCAGTGCGTGTAGCGCAAGAACCGCGCGGTAGACTAAAAGGCGCGGCCCTCTCTCCATGGCTCGCCGGCGAATGACGGATGGTCGTGGCTCCGTGGTCACGTTTAAGTTTAGAATGTCGAGACCGTGCGCTAGCTGGGAAGTTAGCACCAACGGTCCAAAGATGGCTGCATAGGAGCGATGTCCGGACCGAGAGTGTGGAATCGATCTCATCAGTATTGGGACCTTGCTCAAGAATAACGCCACGTCTCGGCTCGAGCCCTCTGTTCAGCTCGGCACAGCACAGCACAGCAGTCTCTCTGCTCGGTTCGGCATGTTCATAACCCGGAGATGAGAATGAGATGCTGTCAGACGATTATGCGTCTGCTGCAATAGTCGAATGTCTTGCGTGCTGATGTTGCAGCACTAATCCTCTGAGGAAGGAAATAAATAAATAAATAATACATAAAAATAAAAAAAAAGGGTGCGACGAGGGGTCGGTGTTCACTTGGAGGCAAAGCTCGCGGTGATGGCGCTATCGGTTGGGCAAGGATCGCATTCGATAGCTTGCAATCCGTGCGCTCTACCAAGGGACGCCACTCTTATGCTGTATGTAGAGTGCAGACATGGCCCTAGAATAGCAGAAGCGAGTCCCTGGTTTGTGAACATCGACGATAAAATTCTGGCAGGTTCGCAAGAGCGGGGCTGCCGTGGTCCTGATCGGGTGACCAAGTAGCGTGGGATGACAAGTCCATGCCGTAGAGCTGCCTTCTAGCGGGAAACCTTGGAGGTTGAGGCGGGATGGGATAGATAGTCCAGAGGTAGGCAGCAGAGCACATGGTGGACGGCAGCGCTGATCCCTGGAAGTTGAGGACGAAGAGATCCTCACGGTCGCCTTCGAGCTCACGTGTACGGGATGTAGTGTATAAGTCGTATGGTAGGCTTGCAAACAGCGCAGGGTCCTTGGCTGTTTCTTATCAAAGCACGGACGGCGTTGACAAGGACTGTGCATGAGGAAGGACGAGGCTGATATTCGGAGGTCAGCTCAAGCTTTCGCTAAGACTTGGCAGCTGCGCACATACATGGCCATGTTGGGGCTTCCAGACGCCATGGCTGAGGCTCGCATAGCATTGCACAGATAACAGTACCAGTGGCTGAAACCTGGGGGAATGCAAACGTCAACCAACGTGCTGGAAACTCGGACAGCAATGTGGTTTGGCGATGCTAAACTTGCTCCCGAACCTGAGCAGCCCAGCCCGGCCGAGCTGCAGGATTCCGGGTCAATCTGTGCGCCAGACCATCGAGATTAGGCGAACCCGGTATTGAGCCTTCTTGGGGAACCTGGGGATTCATTCACCGCCTGGGACTTCGGACGGAAGACCTGGGATGCATGGGGAGTGTCCCACTCGGATGGCCCTGGGGTCTGCCCGGAATTGCAATGGCGCATCTTGTCGATGTTGTGTCGTGCAGGTGTCTGCCATGCTCCGACGTTACAGTCGACCCATGCAGGAAAGAGATAGATTGGTCCGAACCAGGAACTGGGTGCATGGTGCATCGGGCCTGAGGGCGAGGGCGGGAGCCGAATGGGCATGCTTGCAGTCTGCCATTGAAGAAGTCAAAAAAAAAAAGGAAAAAATGATTGCCTGCGGCGTTGCGTGTCGCAGTCGCAGTCGCAGTCGCAGTCGCAGTTGCAGTTGCAGTTGCAGTTTGCAGTTGCAGTTGCAGTTGCAGTCGCGAGCGAGATTTGGCCTGCACCCTCGCGCTGCACTGGCCCTGCCTGCAGTCCAAAAGAGAGTTACTCCGACGGCGCCATGCCTTGGCGCCTTTCTGAATGGAGGACTTGCGCGGCTATCGACAGTCATCATGGCTTCTGATTTGTCAAGGCGGCTGAAAATATGGGGCAGTGGCTTGCCAGTGGGCCCTACCTTAGGCCTTAGTGCAAGTGGCTGCCGCTTGCCCACATATCGTAGAGTCCCGATGAGGAAGGCGTGGCTGGGGCTGCTGGGGCAGACAATCTTCAAGGCAATTTTTAGAACAGGAAAGCATTCTTCTGGCATGCAAGTTCCTGCAAGCCGAGTGCCAGTCGACGAGTTGCCACCTGCCACACCCTTCTGCCGCACTGCCATCTTTTGCCGCCCTTGCACCCTTTCACAACATCTCAATGTCTCAACCGCTTCTCGAGGTCTTTCCGAGGTCTTGTCGACGAGTGGTTGACCTTCTGAGACCGGGCGGCAAACGGCAGACAGCAGACCGCTTCTTATCCTCTTTGCTTGCACCCTCGTGTCTCTCGTGCTCTCGTGCCCTTGACCCGTGCCTCGACACTAATTTTGGACAACGCTATTCGACATGGTTGCATCCGCGCTGCAGATAATTCGCAAGGAACTTGCATCGGCAGATCGGGCAGGCCCTTCGCCGTACACCAGTCATCACCACTACTGCGTGTGTACAAGTCTGCATGTGTACGAAGTAGGTGGGCATCCAACACGGGAAACCAAGGCGATACACCGGCAGACCGGTTACTCGCGGCCAGGCCAAGTCTTGTTGCTGTTCCTGTTCGGCCGGCAAGATCGAGCGCCCGCCGCCATGAGAGCATTCGACTCGAGCACCTCACCCACTCATCGGTGAATCGTCTGAAAGATGAGTCCTCGTCTGGCTGTATCTCATCTCGACCCATCCGTCGGGCCGGGACGGGGACGGGACGGCACCAGCCCGTCAAGTACTACGAGGAAATGGATACATACTCGATCAAAGTCCACGACGTTGTTGCACCCGACACCATCTGGGTCGATACTTGCGGGTGGATTTCCCGCCTCCTGCTTCAAAGTCCATGAAACTCGGTCGGCTTTCATAACCTCTGGTTATACTTCCGTCGCTTGTTTGAGCCTCCTGAGCTTTCCCAAACCTGTGGTGTCTAGTGAACCTTATCCCCCTCCTCACTATGCAATCAAGTATTCATCGTCAATCATGGATCATCCCTCAGTGCATCTCAGGGTGGTCCCTGCCTTTCATCATAGCGATCCAAAGCTCCTAGCAGATCCGGATCACTGCCGACCAGCGAAAAGCTTCGCTAAGATACCGAGCACGGTACGAATACATTTGGATTCGGTCCGGCTGCCGGTGAACTTTCGGCCATCGCGCTCAAGTGCTCCTCAAAGTCAAATCCCCCTGGACGGTTCTGCGTGACTGACAGCTGGCGCTACTGGTATAGTGGCACGACTGAATGGGTAGGGCGTCCTATCAATTGTCGGCCTCTCGAAGCATCAATCAAGTGTTAGCTTCTTCGTGTCGCTGACCTTCAGCGAGCGACGGGTACCGGTGTATGCCAAGTCGCCTGTCCACCAGCTCCAGTGTCTGTTCTCGGGCAATGTTCATACTTGGGCAAGAGCCATAACTGTGGGAGATGCAGTGCATATATGACGTCTCCCTTCTCCCATCGCAATGTGTTCGCCGCCAGCAAGGCTGGTGCGCGGACCAGGTCCAATCTTTCCGGGCACGCGCTCTAGATTGTACCCGCTTGCCACTCCCGCGTCGCTACCAAGGTCTCAGCCCACTCAGACTGAACACGTCGACTTCGGCCGGATCCCGCCTTCACTACGTGGCGAGCGGCCGCTTCTTCGAGGCCCGTTTCCGCACGCAAGGGCGCATGTCGAGCCAATCAATTGCTTGCCATGATGTGCGGGCCGCCGCTGGTGATCATCTCCCCGACAGCGACGAGGTTCCGATGCTGTGCACAGTTGCGCGGGTACACTTAGTGCGCTTGTTAGGCTGTGCGGGCATCGACTGCTTGCAGAGATGCTGAAGTCTCTCAACGAGATGATTCGAGCCTTCGGCGTGGCTCAGGGCCGGGATGTTTCTCAAGGGTAGCTTGTGAGTTGTGAAGGCATGGGTCAGTCCAGGAGTCTCGAGGTCATCGATCTGCCTTGACCGCGCGTGTCGTTTGAAATTGCAGGTAACGAACGTCCTGGCCTCAGCTCTGATGAGTATAGATGCAAGTTCAACCGAGAGTTGGAGAACGTGCGGCCGGCGGTAGAATCCTGCCGGATATAGAAAAGGCCTTGACAACTATGTATTAATCGTAAGAGTCTGGGCAACCCACCTAGCGATTAAGCTCGACACCGGTACTCCCGGAGCGATTCAGCGAATCCTCAGCCTTTTGGCAAGAGGACTGTCAACTGACCTCGGGACTCAACCAGTTTCCTTCTGTATATAAATATCAGCCCGTCTGAATACTTAGAAGCTAGATAGATTTTAGAATCAATTTATTCACACATTCTCTTTTCAACACATTATCAAACTGATAATTTATTGATATGAATCGCAGCCTCCAAAACGTAAGACTACAGCGGGCCAGCGGCAGAGGGGCTTGGTGGTCTTTAATCCAGCATCGTGACTTTTCCATTACAACTCTGTTAGGTCTTTCAGCCAGACCGTTCTGTTCAGGAGTGTATGGCGTGGAGGTAGAGACAACGATGCTCTCCTGAACAGAACGGTCTATCTAGGTAGCTGGAAGACCTAATAGAGTTGTAATGGAAAAGTCACGATGCTGGATTCAAGACCACCAAGTCCCTCTGCCGCTGTAGTCTTACGTTTTGGAGGCTGCGATTTATATCAACAATATGTCCATCATGGCTTCTTTTTGCTTCATTTCGGAAGCGATCAAAGGACACAATCGCGTGGGTGCACATGTGATTGACCATAATCACATCAAGAAGGGGAAGAGAAGACGGCAACTGAGGACACCCTGCCAGCAGGTTATTTGGAGCGTGATTCAGGCCCATCCTACATCGCTCGGCCACCGCTCATGCATTTGTAGACGGGGAGCTCTTCCGCACGATGGAACATCAGTAATTGTTGGTAAGTCAATCTCCGTATACGAAGAGGTCTAAATGGGGGGGTGAAAACGAGTGTATTTGCTATTGTTGTTAATGATGTCTAGCAGAAGGAACAGAAGGAAAACTATCGTCGTACGCCAAAGGGATTAGGCGTACACGCGTACGGTCCCTTCCAATTGCCGTTGGGCCAGATCAGCCCAATTAGCCATTTAGCCAGCTGATTCCTTCTAGTGGCCATATACCTCCAGTCCAAAGCAGACTAGGCTATTGCTATAGCTATCAACCTACACTAGCAATCTTTTATATCGGCTCGTAACCCCTCATTGTACGCTCTAAAAGATCGATCTAAAACTCAAGCCGTAGGCAACCAGTTGCCCAAATAGAAAAGAAACAAATAACAATCGTACTATACAAAGAAAACACACTTATTGCCTAGTTCATAGGCCTTTAAACAAAACCCTCCACTCGTATCGTCAACTTATTATTATTGACTAGGCGTTCCAGCGCTCTATTTAGTGTAGCCTTCGTTATAGCGTTGGCGGGGTTGTCGTCGTCGTCATTGACCTCGTCTTTCAGCCATATTTAGTCTGCTTTATCACCTTTATAACTCGCTAGGTACGTTTCAAAGCTGTTAGGGTTATTGCCGTTAAACTAGCAGTTAGCAATAAACTAGTTACGTGATTAGTTGCATTTCTCTTAGGAGTATTTTATTAACTAACAACCTTCTTTGCTATATATATAGTACTTTTTCTTTTAAAGCATATGCTGTTAAGGAGGGCGGTTGTTGTAGTGGTTGCTACTACGGCCTTAGAAGCTGTTACGCAAATAAAAGCCGCTATAAAGGTTACTATAAAAGCCTTTACCTCTGCTATAGTTATTGCTATAACGGCAGTCTAAATAGTACTAATTATCTATTTTGTTAGCAGTTAGTTATTATTATAAACTGCAGGCAAGGTAAGTCTTGATTAAAAAGCGTAAGTTGGAAAATAGCTCTTTATAAGTAATAGTAAGCTTAAAAAAAGCGTGTTTAAGTTTATATATTTTATAGCAAGCTTTAATTACTATAATCTTAAATGCTTATTCGCTTATGTAATTTAGTCCCAAAGTATATTAGTATAATTATAATTTATTAAGCAAGATTTTAAAGACTTTATAAAGATTTTTCCCTTTATTTTACTATTTAATCTTATTAAAGATTATTAAGGTTTAGTTTATATAATAGTAAAGGTAATTAACTTTTGTATTAAAATGCTGTTTAATTTTAATATAAGCTTTTGCAAATGTATTAAAATAGGTGACGTAGCTTTTATAAAATTGTTAAGCGCAGTTGGTTAAAATTCTTAGAAAAATAGCGTAAAATTAGCTAGGCTTAATTTAAGCATGCTAGCAAAGATTAAAAAAGGTTTTAAGCTTGTTATTTAGTAGATTATATAGCTTGCTTATATACTTTTAATCTAGGCTATATATTTTTATAAAGCTAGTTAAAGTTTAAATGTTAATATAGTTATTTAAGTACTTAAGTAGAGAAAGGGTTTTATATAGGTTATACCGCTAAAAATTATAACAGTATATAAGCAGTTTTAGTATTAGGAATAGGGTGTTGTATAGTATATATAAACGGTTAAAGAGCAATGATTGCGGTTTTATTATATAGTCTACTAAAACTAACGTAAAAGAGCCTTATTTTAAAAGCAACCTTAAGGGGTTTTATTATAAGTATAATTAAAAGGGCACTCTTAAAGGGTTTAGTTATAAGCGTTATATAGTTTATTATATATATAATAGAGATAGCGGTTATAAGGGGTTTTATTATAGTTATAATAAAGGTAATAGTAGTAAAGGGCTTTGTTATAAGCTACTTTTTAGAGCTTCTTTAACTTAAAAGTATGCTAAGGGTTTTTTAATGGTTTATTGTATATTATCTGGTTATTTTTGCTAGAGTTTTTTTTAATAAATCTAAAGCTTTTACTAAAGCGCTTTCTCTTATTATAAAGATTAAAAAAGTCTTAATAGTAAGATGCTTTATTATTGTTTATAAGCGTATAACTTTAGGTTAAGTTTTAGGTTTTAAAGCTTAATTAGATCCTATTTAAAAGGTTTTTTACAAGCAGTAAAAGCTATTAAATATAGTTTGATAAAAGTATTATTTTGCTTAGTATAAACTCTATTTTAATAAAAGATTTGCTTAAGATTGCGGCGCAAGTTAAAGGGAATAGCATTAAATATATTAGCGGTTTATTTATTAAAATCTTTATAAAAGTAGTAAAAAAAGTTGTTATTATACTATTTAAAGTAGATAGCAATTGCTTTAGCAATTGCTATATTTAAGTATATTTAACTAACGCTTAATTATACCTTTTTATACTAAAAGCAAGCATTAAATAAGGGTTATATTACTTAGGAGATTTTAATTCCTGCTAAAAGATTGCTTAATATTAAAATAAGCTGCTAGGCATTATAAAGCTAGTTAAATACTAGGGTTTTTATCTCTTTAACTAAAGGGTTGTTTAAACTGCTAAAATTAGCTATACTAGTTTAATTTAGGTTGCTTAATCTAAAAGATAAAGATTCCTAAGATAAATATAGCATAGTAATAAGATGTAAAAGGTAAAAAGCAAGGGGGAAATTAAGTTATTATATATATATATATATACTTAAAAACAAAGTAAAAATAAAAAAAAAAAGGTTAAAATATAGTATAAAATGCTTTAAAGTTGCTAATATATTTGTATATATATGCGCTGTTAGTGCCTTTATTACATAGTAAAAATAAAAAAGATTATAAGATCTTTATAAAGGCAAAAGCACTCAACAAAAAGGTTTGCTAGTTAGTTGCTTACTATTATAACCTTATAAGAGGTTTTAGTATTTTTATATAAAATTAATTATCTTTTTAAAAGTATAGTATAATACTAAATAAGCTGCTAGCGTTTATAAAAAGGTCTTAAAGTTATTTATACATTATTTTGCATTATAAACATACTAAAAAAGTCGCTAGTGATAACTTTTGCTAAAGTTCCTTAGCTATCTTTAACAATTAAAAAAAATAGCCTCTTGCTAATAATAACTTTATTAAAGTCTCTTTATAAGCTATTTATTATTTTCTGCTAAAAGCACAAAGCCTATTATTATAAGTAGTATACCCCTTCTAGGAAATATTGCAGCGGTTTTTAAAGCAAAATTTGTCTCTTTTACCTTGCTATTTATAATTAACTATTTAATTACTAATCAATGTTAGTAAGTTAATCTCTGTATACGAAGAGGTTTGAATAGGGGGGTGAAAACGAGTATATTTGCTATTATTGTTGATAATGTCTAGCAGAAGGAACGGAAGGGAAACTATCGTCGTACGCCAAAGGGATTAGGCGTACACGCGTACGGTCCCTTTCAATTGCCGTCGGGCCGGATCGGCCCAACTAGCCATTTGGCCAGCTGGTTCCTTCTGGTGGCCGTATGCCTCCGGTCCAAGGCGGACCGGGCTATTGCTATAGCTATCAACCTACAGTAATCGCGACCGCCCAGGTGTATACCCAAGCAGTCAAAGCTCATGTTCTCTGCCTGGAGCTGTGCTCCCAAAACCGTGATCTTCGGTCATTGCTGAAGGATGGAATCATCATGATCTGGCGTGAACTAGGCGCTCTGACCCAGATCAACCAAAATCTCGCGCAATAGGTAAGCCTATCTAGATATGGACTTCAAGCCCATTGACTTACATGACTGAGAGTCCAGTGGATGGCTGTCCTTTTCCACACACTCACTCGACGATTCATGGCACGGCATGAATGTTGGCCAGACCCCGGTGGGGCTTCCCGACCTCGTCGGTCAGCATAAAGACGATGTGTAAAAGTCAGACGAATGAGGATCCTGGAGCACCTGGGCAGCCGTGGAAACCCGGCAGTCTGTTTGAAGCTTCACCTTGCAGCCCGCGGCCGGACACACTCTCACTAGGCAGTGGCAAAAGCTCCGAATTCATGTTTTCCGTGGAGGAGTTCCGGTCGAGTTGGGCAACATGCACTTTAGCTGGCGTGCTTCACTCTTGGAATTTCACTTGGGGTGGTGGATCGGCAATGATGCGGATGTTTCAAACGAAAGTTTGCTGGCTGCCGAGATCCCCGAGAGTCTAAGCTGAGGTATAACTAAGCAAGGAGTAATTTGATGGACGACGAGGACAAATGCCGGAAGGCTGCCGGGCCGGTCATGGCGAGAAGCACCACGCCGCATCCGAGAGCTGTTTGAGGGTTGTGCGAAGCGAAGCAGAGAGGGAAGTGAGACAGACCGCCCCGTCCCGAGGCAGCGGGCCTATCCGCAAAGGGACAGTGTTTGACGGCGTCGTCCAATGTTGGGTTATTAGGTGACGTTCAGGCAAGAAATACCGTTGTCACACCGCGATCACACGGCGGGGGGGGGGGGGGACGCATGCTGTATCTGCCGAGACAGGCAGCAGCGAATATTATTATTCATGGGTTAAAAGACATGCATCCGAACAGCCTAATCATCTCAACTAAGCTTTTCCAGGCCCCGACCCCCAGGCGGAGAGCAGGCTGCTCAAGGCAGGGCTGATGGAGAACCTGGCAAGTCGACTTGCTCGCGCTACAGTACCTACCTAGGTAATAAGTATCAACAGCATTCTGCAACCGCAACCGCGGCGGGGCGTGCACATCCAACAAGACGATGTGCTTTCGACCCAGAAACGCAGCCAAGACGCATCAACAGCGGCCTCCGACGAGTTGACGTTGCGATCATGGAGGGCTGGCCAATGGCACCGCCTAGTGAATTATCGTGCTAAATTTTGCAGCGGCTGTGGTCACTAATCCAAAGGCAGCCGGACCGTCTTCGGCCTCGCAGGAGAATGCATTTCCTCCTACTATCACGGCTATCTCAAATGCCTGGAGCTACGTGTGTATAGAATTATTGAATGGTCTCCTTGAGGTCTAGGTGGCAGCCTCCAATACGTATCGGACCTGTAGAGGGCTTTGCCTTCGGGGCAAGGACGTGTGCTGGGCTTGGCCGCCTGACCCCTGTTGGGTCCCTACTGCCCCACCCCCCCCCCCTTCAACCCCTTCCAACCCGGATGAGGAGATCTTACGTCTTTCACCAGAAACGTTCTCTTATATCTCAAACGGCGACACGGTTCTCTGCTGTGGTGAGGCACCCTGGCATGATAACAATTTCTGTTGCTCAATACAACGTACTGAGTAGACAGACAGAGGTCGCATATGCACTCATCGTCACCTGGACTTGCCGCCTGGGCGGTCTATCGACTACCAAGTAGGATTCAAATGCTTGGTAATGACACCTTTCCTTTCAGAGTCAGCCTCGAGCCTCGTTCTCACACACTTTGAAATCGTCCGCCGCACATGACTGTCTGTTCAGCGGTGCTCAAGACCTTTCCAAGAGGCTCATGTATTGTACAGTGTGAAGCAGACGGCATCCAATGTTTAGCCAGCAACAGCGGCCTCGCGGGCTCGACGCCGTCCTGAAAAGATCTCGGCCGAACACCTGGCAGCAGTTTCGGCGCAACCCTTCAGTCTTTCTGGCAAGGCTCATCTACGAGAGATGGCTGACGCGCACCACGCCCGCTCAGCCACTACTCAGTCCCGTGTCCGTTGTCTGCGTCTCGGATACTCATAACAGCCAGCCAGCCCTCCCTCACGGGGACATCCTCATCCACGCCGGGGACCTGACGCAGTCGGGCTCCCTTGACGAGCTGCAGGCCGCGCTTGACTGGCTCAAGAGCCAGCCCCACGGGCACAAAATCGTCATAGCCGGCAACCACGATCTCTTGCTCGACCCTGCCCTCGATGACGGCGTCCCCCGGAACCGGAGAACCAACGACGCGCACGGGGACACGGCGGCGGCGGCGGCAGCGCAAGAGCGCGCGCAGCTGGATTGGGGCGACGTGACGTATTTGCAGGACGCCGCGGCGGAGATCCACTGCGCCAACGGCCGGCGGCTGCGCGTCCACGGAAGCCCCCGGTCCTGCCGCCACGGCAGCTGGGCGTTCCAGTACCCGCGGCGGGAGGGCGAGGAGCAGTGGGCGGGCGTGGTCCCCGACGACACGGACGTCCTCGTCACGCACGGCCCCCGCCCAGTGCACACCTCGACCTGCTCAGGCTCGGCTGCCCGGGCCTGCTCGCGGAGCTGTGGAGGGTCCGTCCTGCGCTTCACGTGTTCGGCCACGTCCACGAGGGGTACAGGAAGGAGTGGGTTGCCTTCGACGCCGTCCAGGAGGCCTACGAGCGCACTGTGGTAGCTGGCGGCGGCTTGTGGAATCTCCTCCTGCTTTTTGGGGTGTTTCTGCGGTCTCTGCGTCTCCCTTTCCGAGAGGCCAAGTGCCTGCTTGTGAACCCTTGTGCTGTTGGAGGGCTGAGAGACGATCAGCGACGGGCCCCGGTGAAGGTTCTCATCTAGAATTCGTTGAGGATTGGGATCGTATTATATGTACAGGCTCAGCGGTCCATGAACCTGCCCTCGACTTGTCTTGCCCCCGCGAGACACCTATCATCCGAACGAGCAAGACTGCCGACATCGCAGCTGGAGCTCTGCGATCGAGGTATTGCAGTCTTCGAAGTGTCGAAAACCCCGGCTAGCCAGGGCGATGCCACCTTTTCTGTCGCCACAGGTAATTCGTCGGCGCCGACCTATCGTCTGGCCTCATTTCTCCGCCGCCGAATCCCTGTGCTACGAATCGAGACCCGAACTATCAAAGCAGACGGCTCTGGCAACTATGCTGTGCAATGCCCGGCTGATTTGTGCTCAAATCGATGGTATTGTTGCAAGGTTAGCGCCTGAACACAGGTGGACCATTGCGCGTACCGATTCTTCGGATGTCCGGAATCGAGTTGCCTTGAGCACCTTCACATGTGAGCATTGATTGTATCTTCGAAGGAGCTCAAGGGATGCGTATGTCCATCTGTGTGTGTACGAGGCTTCTATTTGTGAGCCGCCAAACACAGAAACAGGACAAGCCACTCGGAAAAAACGTCTGGATCATGTTCGCCTCGGGAAGTTCGCCGGGCTGGCAGCGAATTGAGGGTCTAGAATTTCAGCCGCATGCGGCTTTTGGAGGAAGACGCAATGCTTCGGAAGCCAAGAAACAGCCACAGCGAGATCTAAGACAGCCCGAGGCATGACGCTTAGCCATACACAGGCAGAACTGGGGGGAAAATAACTCTACAGTTTCTTGTCCGGCCAGGCCTGCCTCGTCTTCCTACAACAAAACCTGGTGTTCATATGTATTTAAGGTAACATAATTGCTTGCGATGAAGCCTACCGTCGTGGCTGTCTTCGCCGCAGCATTGTCTGCCACAGCCGAGGCTTTGGCAACCAACATTCTCATTCCGCTATACATCTACCCACTACCGGGAGCCTGGGATCCGGTATACCAAGCCATCCAAGATAACCCCTCACTCGAGTTCCAAGTGGTCATCAACCCGAGCAACGGACCCGGCTCGTCTGATGCCATCGGTTACGACAGCCACTGGATCAACGCCACCTCCACCATCAACTCGTTCAACAATACCCGCACCTTCGGCTACGTGCATACCCTCGTGGGGCAGGCGTCGATCCAAGCGATCGAGAGCAACATCACGACGTGGGCGGCGTGGAACGACGACGCGGGCGGCGCCAGCAGCAACACCAACAACAACAACATCTCGATCCACGGCATCTTCTTCGACGAGGCGCCGGACGACGACGCGTCGTACATGCAGGCCCTGACGGACTTTGCCCGCGCGACCATCAATGGCGGCGGCGAGGGCTCTCAGGTCATCTTCAACCCGGGCAAGGCGGTCCTGGACGACGCCTACTTCGCCATGGCGGACCACGTCATCGTCTCCGAGGTCGACGCGGGAAACTACAGCACCTCGATCCCGGGGGGCAGCGTGCCCTCCAGGTACGCCGCCAAGGCGTCCATCCTGGTCTACAACTTCAGCGGCGGCGGCAGGAGCAGCAGCAGCAGCAGCCGAGATGCCGGGTCCTCCGAGTCCGAGCTCAAGACGTGGCTGCGCGGCATGGTGAAAGCCGGCATCGGGAGCGTCAACGTCGTCGACTATGGGTGGGATGCCGCCAGCACTGGCGACCCGCCGGCGGACGTTGGCGCGGTGGCCAGTCTGCTCGTCGAAGCAGGCGCTGTGTCTCTCCGGACACAGGCGGGTAGTACTTCAGCTGTGGTCTTGATGGTTGGCGCCGTCATGCTCTTGGTGGGCACGATATGATACATTACCCCAGTGTCTAGCTAATACAAAGGTCATCACGTCCATGGATATTTTTGAATACACCGGTGCTTCATGGCTTGAGAAAAAATTTAAGAAGTCTGAAGCCAGAGCTTATACGTATCTAAGATATTTCGATCCCGAACCGGAAGACAGAATACTTACCTAGATGGTTATTGTAGAGAGGCCACTTCAGCAGATACTGTTCATTAAGGTGCGTGAAGCAGTTGATCATGGCCTTTATTGTCACTGTATCAATCATCTCGGTTGACTCCTCGAGGGTCAATATTTGACATCGCTTCAGGATTAGGAAGACCCTGCTAGCAGACGTACACCCAACAAAGCATCCAATTACCATTGCGAAGCTGTTCGGGTCACTCGGACTCTCTATGTTTAAGGCATTCGATAGTGAAGACAACTGCCATGCGACCTGATATCCAAGCCAAATTAGAGACTCGAGATACCTAGGTAGCTGGTCGGTTTTGGTAGCATGTCTCTTGATCTATGAAAAGTAGGGCGTGCTTATTTCCTCAAAAATGAATTCAAGTGACTAGGGGAAATCCATTCTCTTCCTTTCCGGCTCCTTTTTGTCGACTCTTTTCGAAAAGCTGTTATGTCGCCTTCTTCCCCATTGTAACAACAACCTTGTGCTTCAAGAGATCGCAACTTTGGAAGCATGTCTCATACCTTCTCGCTAGGTGGAAACGGTCGTTCGAAAGTCGAAAGTCATGTTGAGAGAAAAGAACCCTGGGAAGAGCAAAAGAAGCACAAAAAGAAGGGCCACATGCATCCAGTGGGTCATTTCCTGCACGTGCGGAAATCAGCGTGAACATCCGGACGAGGCTGAACCAGACGACACCTGGGCAACACCTCTTAGGCATATCCAAGACTATACGCATAGTACTGCAAACCTGAGACTGTCTATGAATCATCTAGTCTCTTAGTTATATTCCAACCTTCCCCCTCTCTCCCACACTTCACTATATAGCGATTGAAGATGCCTCCGCAGCACTCGACAATGCCACTTCAACGCCCAGGGATGCGAGATCGAGTGATCAAGTCTATTTTATAGCACTGCTCACCAAAGGGGTATCGCGCAGCGTTCTCCAGCACCTGTACCGAATCAGGCGCCTTGTATGCACAACTTTCTAGGCCCGTGTCTCCAACCCGCCTCGCCTGACCCCATTGACTGGCGTATTGTATTCCACCCGAGCCAGCCGTCTATCCCCATGTCCAAGGACGCTCGCGGTCGGCCTAAATCCCCAAATCTGATCATAAGATTCATAAAGAAAGCAAAAAGACGAAACAATATAACCCCGAGCCATAACCCATCCGGTCCAGTCTAGTCATGCCAGCTGCTCTTCCTCCCCTCTTCAATGCTGTGCAGTATCCTGCACTTGTCCTTCTGACAGACCGTCTCCCTCCCCAGCCTCTTGAACTTGGGGCCCATCGGCCCCGTGACGTAGTGGTACTGCCCAAACAGCCGCCACTGCCTCTCGTCGCCCAGGCCGTACAGCTCGTCGCCCCAGGGCCCGTCGAAGTGGAACCAGGACGTCGGCGCGTCCGGGTTCGACGACGCGGGCACGAGAGACGTCGGCTGCACGACCTCGCCGCGCTTGGCCGTGCGGTTGGCGTGGTGCTCCAGCACGGTCGTGTTGAAGGGGTACGGGGTCGACTCGTCGAGGAGGAGCAGCTCGTCGTCGCCCTTCCCGCTGCCCTCGTCCTCCTCGGGCGGCGGCGGCGAGTCCTTGTAGTCGTAAAAGTAGGCGTAGTTGTGCAGCGAGGGATCCCAGAGGGGACCCCGATCGGTGTCGTCCTTGAGCATCTGGAACGGCAGGACGTATGCGTGCGGGCCGGGGAAGGCGTACATGGCGTGGCTGCCGACGGCGGAGTATATCACGGGCCGTTCGACGACCTCGGTGACCGCCTCGCCGGTCGCGTTGCTGGTGGCATTCATGCGCTTCTTCTCCAGCGCGGCCCAAGCGTACGCCTGTCCACCCTCGTGTTCACTGAGGAACATGGCGCGCGGCACGCCATTCTCGAAGCGCACCATGCAGTGCTCCCAGTCGCCGACATGGTTGCCGAATCGCATGTTGAGCACGGTCTGGCCGAGATTGTAGCTATAGAAGAAGAACCAGAAGGCGTCCAGAATACCTGAGCCCTTGTCGACCAGAACGAGAATAGCTGGAGCGGCGGAGTAGCCACTGGCGTCAGGCTTGTGGCCCGGGTTCTTTGGGAGCGGTGGAAACGGCTTCTGCGAGTGCCCGCCAGAGAAAATGACCCGGCGCATGTGTCTGGCTGCTGTGTCTCTGGGCTCAAAAGGACGTTCCCGAGGGTCGGATATCCGTTGCAACGGGTGATCCTTGTCCACGTCGAACCAAGTCGTCCCCTCTGCATAGGATGTCTGCGTCTCGTCGGGCGTCTCATTGTCCGCGGGGTCGACCTTCTCGTCCCCGTCCTCATCAAATGGTCTCGGCCTGCCGACAGGGCTGGAAAGCCACTCCGGGCGCTGCTCAACGTCCTCTTCGCTCGTCAGGTAGACCATACCAGGCATCGCGCTCAGATTGAACATATTCGCCAGCGAAATCGGCTCTGTGGTGTTCACCGGCTCCTTGTCAACGTAAGGAGCCATGTGTCTAATATGTTCCCCAATGTCGGCGGGCCAGAAGCTCTCCTCAGAGTATAAGTGCACCAGCGGCGCATTCCTCAGGACGTAGTCGGGAATATCCTCCAACTTCCGCCCCCTCTCGTCTATCGTCGCCCTCGCGCCCAGGTCCTCCCACGATGAGAAAACATCATCTGTTCGCTGGCTCAACGCCCTCCTCTTCAGCTCCAACTCGCCCCGGTCCTTGGTCGGTGTCGGCGGCTCTCTGGGCTTCACGGGATCGTCCCATCGCATGTGGTGTATCCCGCACACGCTAAACCATCTGCAGGCTTGGCGGTCAAGCCAGTACGGAGAGGAGTTGACCCATGCCTTGTCGCGCTTCTGGTCCTCCGGGCTGGGCGGGTTCGGGATAAGGACCTTGGGGACGAACCAGGTGATGAAGACAAGGGTGGCGATGACGGCGGCGAGTATGCCTGCGCGGCGGAGGTGGTACATTGCGGTTGTGGTCCCTTTGCGATGGCGAGTTGTAGTAGAAGGATAGTGGTAGAATGTCAAAGAAAAAAGGAGAGGAAAGACAGAGCAGTTGCTCTCTCAAATTCGAGCGACTATGGTTGTGTATTCACCCGGTTCATCAGCACGTCGAGGGAGAGGCGTCTGGGCGAAGCAGAGGCATCACAGCGTTGCCGAGACTTCCGGTGAGGTAACGATGGAAAGTATAGAAAAGACTCGTGGAGAGATGATGTCTAGCACATGATGACAGCTATTAAAGCGTGGTGTTTCAAGAAGTCAAAAGTAACCTAGAATTAGAACGAAAACGAGGATGAAGGGAATAGCAAGACGAGAGTCCGAGAGTGCAAGTCAAGGCGGCGAGGGCGAGAAGGACTGACTGGATGGGACCCTTGAACTCGGGCTGAGCGCAGCCCTGACGGCCTGTCTGACCTGACAGTGACAGTGAAGGCGCTGTCGCCGTGACTTGTCCCACGGCCTTGGCCGCCTTGCCGTGGGCCCGAGCCCAGGCTAAGTCGAAGTAACTCGATCTCGGGTGTGACAGATGCGGAGTGCTCAGGTACCACATACGCAAGCACTTTTGGGCCCTAAAGTCTCGAAGAGCGAGGCGTTATCCGGCTGACGGCAAGTTTTGTATGAAACGTGGATAGCGCAGATGTCATCGCTACCAGCACAGCCACTGACCGCAGATCGGATCCCCCAATTCACGTTCCGTTTCCCCTAATCGATTACAAGGCACAGAACCGACAGAGTCACCCCCGGGCTCCTCAATCCCCTGACGACCACATGCGACCAAGGATCTGGACGCAGGACCAAGTCAATCCTGGCCTTCCCTGCGTTGGCTGCTGCCACGGCAGCCACGGCCGCCAGCGCACATAGGAACCAACGGCTTGGTGTACGCGGCCAAGGATCTGGAAGATATTGCATGGTCGACTGCTAGACGTCGTGCAACTGTTCTACTGCAAGATTGGGTCCCCTGACATGGCGAAAATCACGGCTAGTAGAAGACATCACCAGTCCAAGGTTTGGCCGAGTCAACGTGGTCGCGGCAGTGCCATGACTCGCTAGCATATAACGAAATACATTGAACTTGAATGTCATCACCAATGCTGCTAGCGGATTGATCGCCGGGAAGATCAATGGGTATCATTTTGACCAATATCCTGAACTCCTATGCCGTCATGAGCCCTCTCAACCAGAGCCCATAATCGTATCCTCCGCGCCGTTGCCATCTCCGCCGTCAACGCCTGTCTGACCGCCGCGGGCCCCGGCATCACCGTCCAGCTCGCCCCAAGTTCTCGGCGTCGTCCTCGACAGCACACTACCATCTCCGCCCGGCTCTTCCTCCTCCTCACCACTCGCACTATGCTCCCGATCCGCAAATGAAACTACCCGTCTCTTCAACCACCGATTGCCACCTTTTCTCTTCCTCGGCTGTGCCAGCCTCTCCTCCATGAGCCGCTGCTGCCTCCTCTTGTCCCTAGCACGCTTCTTCTGCAGCGAAGCCTCCTCGGGGTCGTCCTCGCGGTCCACCCAGTCCCGCGTCGTGTCCTTTGTCATCGTAGTAGCATCGTCCATCTCTCCCCGGCTGCGCTTGATCGCCATGAGGTTCTCCAGGAACCGCGCCTGCGGCTTGCGCCGGCCGTGCTTGTCAAAGGCCACCGGGATCTCGATCCCCGCGTCCTTGCGCAGCGACCTGAACCGGTCTGGCCCGGGGCGTCGCGCCTGTTGCGCCTGAACGGAGGAGGTGGTGGTGGTGGTGGTGGCGCCGCCGTCGCCGCGGTTCTTGAGGCGCAGGTCCGCCGGCGTGGTGAGGATGCGCGCCGAGGACGCGGCCATGAGGTCGACGCCGCCGGGGAGGGAGCGCAGAAAGGGGAGCTTGCGCTCGGCGATCTCGTCGTGCGCGCCGAATATGAGCTCTGTGCCGACGTTGCTTGCCCACGTGCCGGAGAAGATGCGCCCCTTGTAGGATACGATTGGGTTGTCGGAGTGTAGATCGAGCACCTGTACCTCGCCCACGCTCTTGATCCGTGCTGGTTTGTGTTGATCTTTCCCCGGCATCGCGGACGGGGCTCGTGACGGGGCTCTCGATGGCGCGCGAGATCCAGCCCGTGATGCTGATCGCTGTGCCATGTTCCGCAGCGCAGGTTCGATAGGGTTGACCACCTCGGCATCTGAGTTGTCGCCATCTCCGTTGGCTTCGTGTCCATCCCGATTGCCGTTCCCCTCCTCGTTCTCGTCGTCCTCTCGCGGCACGAGATCCTCGTCATCTTCGTCCTTATCCTCGGCAAACAGCATGGCGTTCGTCTTGGTGGGTCGCAGGCGGGTATTCTTGTTCGGATCGGCGTAGACGGGGTTGAACCATTGTTTGTATCCACCTCGTTTCTGTGCGTGGAATGTGTCCTTGACCTTTTCGAACATACCTGAGTGCGACAGGTCCATCGTGAGGTAGTAGGTCTGGATAGCAAGTCAGCCTCTTGCCGTGAGGAAGTTGGCGATGGCGGGGGTATCGCTGAAGAGTAGTCGTACTTCTGTCTGGGTGGTCGAGTACTCATACTCCCATTCGTCCTCATTCTCGACTGTCTTCGACGATTGAGCAACGGGAAAGCTGGCCGCGCTTTCAGGCGTCGTGCCCGGCCAGTCGATGGGGGTCTTGTTTGTCCTGACCATTGTCTGATGTGAGGCGAGGAAAATATCGCATGTGGGTTACATTGGGAGGGTAATGCATCGAAAGGCTGTTGACAGGCCCTGTTTGGTGTTGATTATACCAAGTAGATGCTGTTTGGTTGTAGAATTGGCACTTTGCAAAGCTCAGTAAATTTGGCGACGGACTTTAGCAGTGACGGGATCAGCGGCGGGGCACAGGGATCAGCGGCACCCTGGAAGCCTTGATCCTGGCAGCTGCAGACTGCCATTGCCCCTCCATTGACGATACCGGTGGACTGGAAAAGTATCAAACTCGATGCTGAATGGGGAAGGGTAACAGCTTTTTTTTTTGACTCATACAAAGTAGCTTCACTTCACACCCATGATACCCTCGTTTTGAGTCATTCAAGTTCCAATTGAGGAGCAATATCTACTAGGTGCTGCTTTATGTTTCTTTACCCTTTTGCCAGTCTGTAAATTGAAACCATCTGAGACTGGACATAGTCAAGATGCCTACCGTTCACTTATTAGACTACGTCGCTGGCAATGTGCGGAGTCTGGTCAACGCCATAGAAAAAGTGGGATATGAAGTGGCATGGGTAAAAACACCTGAAGAGGTTGCAAATGCAGAGGTGAGTACATATACACATCTATTACTCCTCAATTGCAGCATCGAAACCTGACATGAACCCCTCAAGAAACTCATCCTCCCCGGCGTGGGCCACTTCGGCCACTGCCTCACACAACTCTCCAATGCCGGCTTCCTCCCCGCCATCAAAGCGCACATCGAAGCCGGCAAGCCCTTCATGGGCATCTGCGTCGGACTCCAGGCCCTCTTCGAAGGGTCCTCCGAGGACGCCGCCTGCCCAGGCCTGGGGTTCATCCCCTCGCGGCTGGGCCGCTTCGACGACACCGACAAGGCCGTCCCGCACATCGGCTGGAACGACGCGCTCGTTGCGGGTGACGCCGCATCGCCATCATCATCATCGTTGTACGACCTGCGCCCAGGCAGCAAGTACTACTACGTCCACAGCTACCGGTGTCCGTACGACGCGGGCGTGCTCGAGGCCCAAGGGTGGAGCGTCGCGACGGCCGGGTACGGCGACGAGACCTTCGTCGGCGCCGTGGCCAAGGGCAACATCTTGGCGACGCAGTTCCACCCGGAGAAGAGCGGCGTCGCGGGCCTGCGCGTCATCAAGTCGTTCCTCACGGGCGCCGGCGCGGCGTCCCTCCCCGGCCAGTCCTCCTCCCCGCCACCACCACCGCCGCCGACCGCGTCCATCGACGCCGCCACGCCCCAGAGGGGCCTCACCCGCCGCGTGATCGCCTGCCTGGACGTGCGCACCAACGACGCCGGGGACCTGGTGGTGACCAAGGGCGACCAGTACGACGTGCGCGAGAAGACGGACGCGCGCGGCGTGCGCAACCTGGGCAAGCCCGTCGAGATGGCCCGCAGGTACTACGAGCAGGGCGCCGACGAGGTCACCTTCCTCAACATCACCTCGTTCCGCGACTGCCCGCTCGCGGACCTGCCCATGCTCGAGATCCTGCGGCAGACGAGCCGGACCGTCTTCGTGCCGCTGACCATCGGCGGCGGCATCCGCGACACCACCGACACGGACGGCACGAGGGTGTCGGCCCTCGAGATCGCGAGCATGTACTTCCGCAGCGGCGCCGACAAGGTCAGCATCGGGTCCGACGCGGTGAGCGCCGCCGAGGAGTACTACGCGGCCGGCGGCGCCCTCTCCGGCCGGACGGCCATCGAGCAGATCTCGTCCGCGTACGGGAACCAGGCCGTGGTCGTCTCGGTCGACCCGAAGCGCGTCTACGTCGCCTCCCCCGAGGCCACCCCCCACAGCACCATCCGGACCGCGTTTCCGGGCCCCAACGGCGAGGAGCATGTCTGGTACGCCTGCACGGTCAAGGGCGGGCGCGAGACGCGCGACTTCGACGTGGTGCAGCTGTCCCGCGCGGTCGAGGCCATGGGGTGCGGGGAGATCTTGCTGAACTGCATCGACCGCGACGGAACCAATAGTGGTTTCGATCTGGAGCTCATCCGCCAGGTCAAGGGGTGTATCAAGATCCCCGTGATTGCGAGTAGCGGTGCTGGGAACCCGGGCCACTTTGAGGAGGTATTTGATAAGACGACGACCGATGCTGCGCTCGGGGCGGGCATGTTTCACCGTGGTGAGTACACCGTGAGACAAGTCAAGGAATACTTGGGCGGGAAGGGACTGGTCGTCAGAGGATTCGAGGGTGAGTTGTAAGTTTGAGGGCTGTTCACTCCATACAATGATAACAAACAGACATGTCACGGCTACATAGAACTGGGGCCCAGGTTTTGGTAAAAAGAAAAGTCATATAGAGTCAGTCAAAGTACCGCGCGCATGTAGGTTTTGCAACCTCATCAACCGTCTTCGAAACGCACTCGTGTGCTCTCTTCTGCTGTTGTCAGACTAGTGCCACCGCGGCTGAAAAATATTGCGCTCCGTGCTCCCGATGCTGCGTTGTCCTATACTGTTGCCCGATCCGGATAGACGTTGCTTTTTGGTGAATTTTGAACTCCGTTCTGTAGAGAAGAGCTTTTGGAGGTGTCCTATCCCATAGAGCAATTGACAGCCGAACCGTATAGTACCAGTGCAAGCACAGCTGACGAAGGCGAGAAAAGCCAAACGCCTCACTCAATATCCCCAGACTCCATGAAGATCGAGCCCTCGCACATTCAAGGACCTTTTGAAAACCGAGCCAAGGAAACCGTCGAACTATCCGTAATCCTACACTTCCATGCCCATAAAGACCCATTTGCTGCTGGTAACGTCCCGGATGCCCGCCCATTCGTCCATGGTATCCAGCTCGAAGCCAGCCCATTGCAGGCCCTTGGTCAGCGGCTGCATCTCGTCGGCCCCGATGGACCGGTCGACGCAAATGACCAGCTTCGAGCAGCCGAGTGGCGTCTCGGCCAGCTCGATGAGTGCGACCAAGGCCTTCTTCAGGTCGCGCCCGACCACGCCTGCATCGAAGAAGGTGAACAGGGACTTTTCGCTCGTGGTCAAGTCCTCGGCGACGAAGGCGAGGAAGCTAGCGCCGCCTTGGTAGTCCCATATCTCCATCCACGCAGTCGTCTCGACACCAGTGCCGGTGCAGGGCCCGTCGAGGCACATCCTTTCAGTGGACATGTCGTAGGGTGGCGTGAGCTGCTGCTGTATGTCGGGTCGGTGGTGGCTGTCGCCGGAGAATGAACCGAAATAGCCAGAGTCGATCGAGGTGACACTGCTCCCAGTGTCGGAATCCTCGCCTCGCGAGTAGTTGCGATTTCGATTCGAAGATTGTTGATGTTGATAAACACTCGTCAGGCCGGAGCCATGAGTGGCTGCGTTCTCCTCACCGTGGAAAACAGCCTTCATGGTCTCGCAAAAGAATCTCTCACATTCTTCCCTGATGCGAAGTGTCGCCCCCCCTCGTCGGCTACGAGTGTTGCTGGTACCGTTGCCGTTGGTGTTACGCTTGGGCTTCGGCTTGATAGCAAGCTCGTTGTCGGAGGTGAATGCCGCGAGGGGGGGACTTGACGGAGGGGATGGTAGTCCTGAGATAGGGACCTCAGGAATACCACTCGGCCCCTGCAGACGGTGTCAGTGACAGTGCTTGATAAGGGGGCAAGGGGACGAGACTGATTATGAGTCTCGATGCTCTACTGACCTGCAGCCAGGGTAGTGCAGTAGTGGAAGCCCTTCAGCGAGCCGGCGGCGTCGACGACGTAGCAGCTGGCGAGCACATTGGCCTGACGGGCAATGTCCTCGCCATAATGACTACTAGAGTAGTTGGAATTTAAGTTTTTCATGGGCGCCATTTCGGAATGCCACGGTGGGAGATTTCGAAGTTCAGGGAAACGGTTCGGGTGGGTCGGGAACGGGACAGCTGAGGTGAGTCAAGTCGAGTCGAGCGTGCTTTGGCAATAGACTTTCGTTGTCGGAGAGAAATTGAACAGGTGAGCTGTACAGGTTGACGCAGGTCTTGGTCTTAGTTGAAGGCTGTTGTAGGTCAAACTACGTGACGTGAGTGCGAGATACTTGATGATCGGTCGGTCGGTCGGTCGGTTGGTGGAGTGATGAAGAGTCGGAGGATTTGAATGAAAGAGCAGACGGGAACGGAAAAGTGCAGGTTCAGGTTCAAGTGAGTCGCGAAGTTGTGGGGAAAGTGGAACCGAGCCAAGTGGCTTAGTGGAGCCTCTAGAAATTTCGACCAAGCAGAGCCGAACCCTGAAGTCCCGCTGTCGCGGCCAGAGTGTGTCAATGCAGAGTTCACAGCACTGAAGGCAATGCTAATACAGGGGGGGCAAATCGTGCCGCCTTCTCCAACTGTTGCAGAGACGCAATAGCCGCCACGTCCTACTTTGTTTGTAAAAATTACATGCACACAACCAACAGCCGCCCGGCAGAAGCACCTGACAGCAGACTCTGGGTGGCGAAAGGCCAAGGGCCAATGGCCACTCATGCAACTGGTAAGTTAAGGCAACGAACGTTTCTGGGCCTCAATGGCTGAATGGGCTGATGGGATTCAACGTCTGCATGTGGCCCAGCCTCGGCTTCCAGTCGTGCTTGGCAGGGGCCCGCGGAGAGGAAGGGCATTGGCTCCGTGACATGCACTTCCTGGTTGGACTTCCACTCCCACGAACCATCACCAGCGCAGCTACGCCTAGGTGCATCAAAGGGGTCCCCCAGACCAGGAATTGCTTGACTAGAGATGCATATTCCCACATACTGTGGAATATTTGCGCTGGCAACAATTTGTACTTTTCAATTTCTCCCATGTTCTCCCGACCATTTCTCCCATGTTCTCCCGACCAAGGCCACCAAGACCAAGAGACCTGGACTACCCGTGAACCTTTCCCTGACACAGGCTGAACGACGTCTACGCAGCGTGTCACATGATCTCTACAATTGTGGTGTGCCAGTCTGCTCGACCGTCGGCTCCACCCGCATTCTCGAAGACGATGCTGCTTGGAAGCTCACGAAGTATGCACTCGATGCCTAATCCACGTTGCCAGAACGAGCGTTCTGATAGGCCGCCAATGGTTTCATCACACAAATGCAATTTGTTGCAAAGATGTCAGATGTCCATTTTCGGGCTAACGATTTCTCATCGACAATTGTTGCCGCTTTTGTTGCTCCCTTTCGTCGCCAAGTCGCGTATCAACTTCTTTCAGGTCTCTACCTCTCTTCACGGGCAGTCAACCAACCCCTGCTCCTAATGCAACTTGTCAACTGGTCGCAACATACTCTTTCCATATTGTCGTGGTCATTGCCTGGATGTTGCTTAGTGAATCGAAAATCGGCCCGGCTTCACTTTCTCATGGAGAAGGGTGGAAGATGCAACCAAGAGTCGCATCATGTCCCAGGCTGACACGATGACCTTCACCTGTTCTCAAAGCTCAGGAGATTCTGGGAAGGGGCAGTGTCCCGATTGTCCCAGAGATGACCCACAGTGAAATCTCCACAGGCCAATTTCTCCAAGCCGATGTTACCCCTGGTGAAATGAGGTTATCCCATTAAGAGGGTGTCCCGTGAGAGATTGTCCTGTTGCGACTATGCGGAAGAGACAGGGCAAGAGTTCTCCGATGTGAGAGGGCAGTCCGATGCAGGAGAGTGTTTGCCTCCCTCCTTGACGTATAGGTTGATCGCGTCCATGAAGCAATGACCATACCACATGCGCTCTGGTGTTATTGTACCATCCGCCATCTCTTCCCTAGGGTGGTCGGTCAAGGCTCCGCAGACACACAGATCCTTCAAGTGAAGCTTTGTCCGCAGGTCGCCCAGCAGCAGAGGGAACGACGTGCTCCCGAGGGAGAGATCTTGGAGGCAGAGCTTTCGCAACGTGGACGTATGTCGTTCGAGGAAGCGGACCAGCTCTTCTCGTTCGGTTTCGACGAGCATCAACTTCAAGCTCTGCAAGCGTGGCCAGGTCATGTCCAGAGGAACAAGGCTCTCAAGTGACGCTACCGGACCACCGTAACAACCAAATTTGTCAAACACGATGGCCAGGCTCTCCAAACCTGGCAGAACCGCTAAACAGTGACGCAAGATGCCGGTTCTCATCATGTTCTGGCATTCGACATAATCTGGCGAAGGGACCCAGTACCCGGTAGGAAGCCCCCAGTGATCGTCTGCCCACCGCCAGGGCGAGTTATTGATTTGGATCGAGAGGTTTCGAAGACCGGCAGGAGGCAGAAATAAAGTGCGCAGGTCCGCCTCTGACTTGTCGGCGAAGAATCGCCAGTCCAGACCTCGGATGTCCAGGGTATTCAGTGTCGCAGGCCACTCAAGCCCGGCTTGTTGCAGGACGCGATTGAGTTGTTTACCGCGTGATCCCTTCCACAGTCGAAAGAGGTCCTTTTGCGTCCCAAGGCAGTTCCGCGGGCTGGCTTCTGGTCACACGTTGTGGCATCTCGGATTCGTGCACGACCTCGCCACCCAGTAGAGTGATGTGCTCTAGCCTGGGTAGATACCACATGGCTCTACCGATGGCAGCAATATCAGCCCAGTGTCTGTCGATGCTGGTGAGGTCTATCCAGAGCTTTTGGTATCCGATCCATTATCGCAAACGCCCACCAAGCATGCTACCGAATTTGTTGTAAGGCAATTCCCGCGTCCCGATCGGGAAATTCGCAACCTCGATACAACGAACCCGGCTGGCAAGGCTGCTCAGAGACAGCTGATTCAACCCATCGAGGCGGGCCAAGTCCTGTGAGATTGTCCACACGTGCAGCCGTCCACCACAGAACACGTGATCGATGCCGATGGCGGCGAATCTGCGGGAGCAGAGCCGCCACTCTTGAAAGGTCTCCAGATCAAGGTGACCGCATATTCCCGTTGTTGCGCAAAAGACGATCGTCCAATATAGCTGCATTAGACTAACCTATATCTCGTTATATACCCCCTAGTTTATAAGAATATTTATCTGCATAAACTGCTTTTTCAAAAGGGTTCCTCTGCCATTTGTAGCGGTTAATCTCTAGCTATAGTACGTTTAAACTTAAAACCTTTGTATAGTTATAAATTAATTAATAACTAGGTAAGGCGCGAGAGATATAGTTAGCGCTAAATGCCAACGAGGAAGTGCCTAGTGTTAGCCACTAGGCTAGCGAACTAGGCTTATAACTGTGGCGAGCAAGGCGAGGCGTTGGCTATATAGAACGGTATATTGTATAAGTCTATTATATAAAAAAGACAAAGGAAAAACAAGCTCTTAAATAGTAGGGAGCTTTAGAATAGTGGGGCCTATAGAAACCCCTGCTTGCAACACACTCTTTAATTAAACAATAATGTAATTATATTATGCTTAATAAATAATAAAGCAGAAAAAACAATAAAAGAAATAGATAATAGCAATTACTAAATAAATATTTTAAAGCCCTAAGGTGCTTACTATATAAGCGCAGCTAATTTTAAGCCCTAAACGTTATTTCTAAGCTTTTCCTAAACTAACCAAATAAACATTTTCGCGCGCGCTAGATTTATTAAATTATATTATATATAATAGCCCACTCGTCTACCTGCGTCTTTACTTATAAAATATATATTATTTTACTTTTATATTAATTATAATATTAATAAATAAGCAAAGCAATATTAAGCCTACTTATATCGCTAGCCTTTTTCTGCTAATCTCTATACTTTGCTTAAGCTGCCTATGCTTAGCCTAAACTAGGCGCTTAAATAACTAATGCTCTAACATTAGCGCTAGCTATAGTTAGCGCTGTATATATTGCGCGCAAAAGCACTCTTATATATAGCTTCTTATCTTATGCCGCGCCTCTACCCTTGCCTACCTTAAAGCCAAGCGCTTTAGCGCTAAAAAGCTTATAAGTTTACTATTTTCTCCTTTTTTTATTAAATATTCCTTGCTTTTCTTACTTCTTACATACTATATGTTAATTAATTTAAACAGCGCCTACGCTGCCTTTAAACCGCCTTTAAATAAATAATTTATGCTGCTTATTTTGCTAGCAAGTTTAGCAAAGACAACAATAATAACAATAATAAGAATAAAAAAAAAAAAGAGCAGGGAGAGAAAAAGAAAGAGCAGAAGAACAATAAAGATAAAGATAATAACGCTACAGCTCTACGCCACAAACGCATTGCTAAGGTAAAAAAAAGCCTAAATGCCCTCATTAACCTACTCTTTAAATAGGTTAACAAGCAAGGGATAATAGGCTTAAAAACCCTTAAGTTACCTATTATATTCTTTTACACTTAAGAGATAGGCTTAAGAGCCTTAAAGTTACCTTAAAGCCCTTAAGCCTCTAATAAAATCTGCTTTCCTACGCTCTTTTTAAGCAAGTTATATACATTTTACAAATTTAACAATGCCTAAAAGTGCTTAAACTTTTACCTTAAGAGGTTTTTAGTAAGCCCATCTACTAGCATACTCTAAGTTAGCATATAAAGCACTTAAAACATGCCTTTTCCCTACTTTTAGTGCAGTTATATATTTTATATATTAATATGCTAAAATATAATATTAATTTTAATACTCTCTTTAACAATTAACTTAATAATTTGTAAGTTATTATTATATATTTTCCAAGCATTACCCCTTAAATCCAGCTTAATTTCTTTAAAAAGCGCTGTAAAAATATAATTTCCTTAGCAGTATACTTAACTTTAAGCAACTCTACTTTTATAAAAAAGTTATAATAGTTTTTTAGCGCATGGCTTTTTAATAAATTAAGCCTTTATAAAGTATAATTATATAGCCTTAGAAAAAGCGCTAAGTTTTTAAGTTATTTGCAAAAAAAGCGTTAAATAATATAAAAAGCACTTAAGCTTTAAAGTTTAACTAATATTAATAATAAATAATAAGTGTTTAAATATTAAAGAGATACTAAATATACTAATTAACAATACTTAAGTACTCTAAACTAAGATTTATAAAAAACTAAAAAAGCTATATAATAGCAAAAGCAACGTTTGCCTAGATTATAATTCTAAAATAAAACACTAAACTAACCTTCTTCTAATACTTTTTTACCTTTGCCTTAAAAGCCTATTACTTATTTTTAACAAAAGTAATCTGTAAAAGCAAAATAAAAGATAATATACTATTATTAAGCTTAAAACATTTAACAACCTTTTTAATATATATATTATATATTAAAAAAAGCTTCTTTAACGCTTAATCTCTAATAATACAAATCTTTAAATACTATTCTACTGCTCTTTAAACCTTAATTTTATAAGCCTTACAAATTTCATTAATAATCTAGCAAGCAGCAAATATATAACTTTTATAATAAAGCACTAAAAAATCATTTATATAAAAGACAATTACAATAATTTAATGCTTATTTTAAAACAAACAATGCTCTTTTTTATATCTTTCTATCCCTAGCCTTTTTAAAGTACTTAAAAACTCTTTATACTAAAGCAAAAAAGCATCTTAAAAACTATATAAAGCATTATATAACTTTACACACTTTCCTAGCTTTTTAAACCTATTTAGCAGTTTGCAAAAAACAAATTCCCTATGCAAAAAAGCATTAAAAAATACATTAATTATATTAAACTGCTTAATTTTCAAATTTTTATAAGTAGCTAAAGCTATAATAACTTAAAAAAAGTATACCGCTAATATTGCTGCATATATATTTTATAGCGCATTTTAAGGCTAAAAGTCTCTCTAAACATAAATTTAAGCTTTTAGCTGCTTAAAAAATCTATTTTAATTAAGCTTATAGGTAAAACCCCACTTTAAAGAAAGTAAAAAACTGTTAACAATTATATAATTAACTTTCTACTAAGTTCTCTTTCAAAAAAGTATTTACAGCTTATTTTACGCTGCTTTTTTAAATAAATCTGCTGCTAAATATTTTTCTAACTTTTTTTAAAACTTTAATAGTAGCTAAAAAAGCTTACTTATATAAATCCTTTATTTTAGCTAAATCTTAGCTTTAGTTTTCTACTTCTTTTTGCTTTAAAACACTGCATTAAATATAGCGTAAAGTATTAAAAACAACTAATCCCCCCTTTCTAGCGCTTTTTATTAATTAGGCAAAAAAGTAAAAAAAGTAAATAGCTAGTAAGAGCTTATCCCTTGCTTGCTTAGCAAAAGAAATATAAAGTTTATATTGCTTTTTTTTGCTAATTTTTCTTACAATTAATAACTTCTCTAAATTAAAAAGGCATTAATCTTTAATTTTAAAGCTAAAAATGCTGAAATAGCTTTTTTTCTAATAATAATAATAAATTAGTTTATACTATTATAATATTGCTTTAGCTCTTTTGCTTAAAAAATAAAATGTACATTATTAATTATTACTTGCGTTTAAAACTTTGCATACTTTAAAAAACTTTTAAACCCTCTAAAATAAAGTCTGCCCTGCTTAAGGCAGGTTTTAAACTCTTTAGTATATATATTAATAAGTCTGCCCTGCTTTTAAAATCTCTTAGTTAAATATTCTAAGCTAAATCCTACTTTTAAAAAACCTTTAAAAAACCTTTAAAGCTAAAGGGGCTATTCTTTTATAGCTTTTTTTTAGCAGCTTATTATTACTATTTTAAATCTACCTTTAAATTAATAATTAAAAAGGTTTTTAGCTTTATTAAAATTAATAAAGTTATTCTAAAGTTTGTTTTAGCAAGACTAAGCACTTTTAGCAAGTAAATTATATTTAAAAATTCTTTTTTTATAGCTTATTTATTAGATTTTAAGCAGCAAAGCAAAAATAAGCAACGCCTCCTTAGCATCTTTTAAAATATAAAAAGTATATTTGTTAAATTTTACATTTTTTATAATAAGCACTTAATTAAGCATTAAAACTTATATTTAGTATATATTAGTAGCTATATAGCTAACTAAATACCTAATATAGCCTTAAAAGCTTACCTTATAGCTTTTTATATTTATCTCTGCTTTTCTTTCTTTATAAAAAAGGTAGGCATAGCAACTATATGCATATATACTGCTTTAATCTAGCTAAAAATCTTTTATTAAATTATAAATAAGAGCAGGAAAGTATTATTAAAAATATTAAGCAAATTAGCTTTTAAATACTTTATCTAAAAAGCGCTATTTAATATTTTATTATAAAGATATATTAAAAAGGCAAGCTGTAGCCTTTATTAAAAAGGGCTAAAGGCGCTTTAAAAAGCTAGCTGCCTTTTTTATTTTTATTAATTTAGTGATTAATTTTTATTCTATACACTTAGCATTTTTGTTTATTTTATAAATATAAGTAAGTAAAAGCTTTAGTTTAATTTTTTTCTATTTTACCTATACTTAATATTTTATTATTCTACGCTGCAAAATTATTAAAAAGTTATTATCCTGCCTAATTAAGCATATGAAAAGTTTATATTTTTGCTATATTTAGTTTTTAAAGTTTATTAACGTTTAAAAGACTGTTTTTCTCTACTTTATATTATAAAAAAAGATAAAAAACTTGCTATTAAATTTATTTTTAATAAAAAAACCTAGCTTGCTTTTATTAAGCTTTTAGCAAAGAAATTAAATAAATCTTATAAAATATGCTTAAATAAGCGCTTAAAAAGTGCTTTAACGCTCTCTTAAAAATTACATTCAAAGCGTAGGTTATAAAACAAAAAGCGCAACATATATATATAATTTTATTAATATATATACTATATATATTATAAACCAACGCCTTTAAAGTATCTAAGGCTAAATACTTTTCTTAAAAGTGCTAAAAATACTTTAAATTTTTCTTATGTAATTTTAGTTAATGTAAAAAACAAAGCTTTAGATAAGTAAAAGTAAAGATAAAGAGTAAGATAATGCCTGCTATACTAGCTAAAATGCTTAGGTAAGTAAAAAAAAGCTTATATTTAATAAAAAGTAAATTACAATACTACTTAAGTTACATTAGCATAATATTGCTCTTAAGCATTTTATAGCGCAGCGTATAATCTAAACCTAGCACCTAAACTCTGGATTTTTGCAAGCAAGCTTTAAAGACAATATTAATATAAAATCCCTTAATTAATCTAACGCTTATAAGCATAAAATGCTTTATCTTTAGTTTTCTAGCTTTATTTAATATATTTTAAAGCTTTTAAATCCCTTTTTCTAGCATTAAAAACAAAATTATTCTAGCTTTTATTTATTTTAACTACTTTAACCTTTAATAACTTTTAAAATTAAGTAGGTTTATGCTATTAACTAGGTAAAAAACCCTATAATTATTAACTAAAATATTTGCTAAAAGCTAGTAAAAAGCAGCTTAAATAACTATATAAATTTTAAAAGCTTTAAAAAGCTTAACTACCTTAAAAAAGCTATTAAGCAAGCTTAGAAAAGCTGGGGTTTTAATAGGTCTAAAAAACTAAGCTTTTTTTGCTAGTGCTTTAGTTGTTTTATAGCAATTTCTCTGCAGCTTTTAAGGATTACGTATGTAAATCCAGTTAAAGGTTGGTCTTACTCTGTTTTACCTAAAGCAAGGTAAGCGCAAGTTTAAAACAGATTCTGGGCAAGATTGTACAAACCCAACTCGGCCATCTCGCTGGTGGAATTGTATAGTGTTTTGAATGCTTATTTCTGTCCCGGGACAGTGGGTTGAGGGGTCGGAAGGCCAGCCGGTCAGCCGCTGGGAGTGGCAGCGTCAGAGCGTGGGAGGCGGCGGCGCTGACCTATCAGTGATCACATCTCGACCTGCGACAAGCAGTGGTTTCCAAGCGACGGGGACCTTGGATGTGTATACTGCCGTGCCTCCTTGAGGGTGGAGGCCGCGTACTGTAGGACAGCAGACACGAAGCATATATTGGGATAGCGTATTTTCGGAACAAGTACATAGTACAACCGATCGCCTTGGCCTCTCTCGTGTAGTGTGAAACGCATTTGTCAATCTTTGTCGCTGGTACTATTGAGCTGGTTTCCCTTTTATCATTGACCTGAATCAACCTTTCGGAACTGAACTATGTACGTTTCACTTCTTCCGAACCTAGGATACGGAATTCCCTGCTCCCGCAGGCGCGGTCTGTCTCCCTATTGCATAGACCGCACCTAGGTCGTCAGCGTCAATACCCCTGGCCTGTAGGGTAGGAGACCATAGTCGCCACTAGAACTTGGAGAACGTCCTTGATACAGAAACTGCAAGTTGCACGCATCGACGGTCATCGTCTGGTCGGGATTGTCGCGGTATAGATCGCCGTGGCTGATGTCGTTCGTCCAGGTGGCGCCGCTGTTGGCCTTGCCAGCGAACGGATTGCTCTCCGTTGCCGCCTGCGCCGTCCACGAGCCGCTTAGGCTGGTGGCCGTGAACGAGCGGAAGTATCGCCCGTTGGCCCCGATGGCCTCCACGATCATGAGGTACTTGTTCTGGCCCGATACCGTGTAGACCTGCACCGATTCGAACAGGTTGTTGCTCGTGTCGCTCAGGACCACGGTCGATGCTGAGCCGAAGCTCCCTGGGAAGTCCCCAATGGCCATACTGGACCGGTAGATCATGCCATTGTCGCCCGCAAAGAAGAGGTACATGTTGGTGCTGTCGCCGATGAGCGTCTGGTCGATCGGGCCCGTGCTGGACCCGGAGATGGTGCCCGTGAAGAGCGTCTGCGCCGCGGACCACCCGTTCGCATCCGTGGGATCCGACGACGTCCGGTAGGAGAACGTGGTCGGCCCCCACTGGTGGGCGAGGATCCAGGTGCTCTTCGGGGCAAAGTAGAAGATGGTGGGCGCGACGGCGCTCGAGCTCATGGCGTTCTGGCTCGCCGCGGCCATGCCGGACCAGTCGGTGAAGGTGCCAAAGTTCATCGACCCCCACGTTGAGCCCGTGTCGTGGGTGCTCGCGTACACGAGCTTGTTGCCGTTGTAGTTGACGACGCTAAAGTCCTTGAGCGAGACCCACCCCGACTTGGGGGTCGCGAGCGCGCCGGTCGACGTCCATGTGTAGGTCGATGGGAGGTCGCATGTAGCCCGTGGTTCGATGGCCGCCGCCGACGTCAGCAACACGGCGCCCGACGACAAGGCGACCGCAGTAGTCGCGAGGAATCTCATGGTGGTGCTGGTCCTGTGAGGCTAAAAGCTGCAAAAGAGAGAGACCCGAGTCTTTGACCGAGGCTGAGGCAGCAAGCCACCATGACTTTATATCGTAGGACATCATTAAGCTAGCCCAAAAATGGCACGGAGTTGTCCTGGCTGTCCGTGTCGGCTTGAAAGGCGCGTAGCACCATTTCAAAGGGAAGTGTGCTCTGTCCATGTTACCCAACCTCTTCGTAACCTAGTAGAACCTGGTAGTAGGGCACAAGGGGAGCATGAGATGAACGGAAACAAGCTCTGAGAGTTATTATAGCTGCGCGGCCCAGAAATTTCTCCGTAATGCAACCTCAGAATACCCCGCCAGTAAACAACATGCAACGCACAATAAGCCTTTGTTTGGAACAACGCTAAGCTTGCTCCTCCTCGTAGACGTCCAGCGCTAGTTTGTTGCATCAATATGTTTGTCACCGTGAGCTGAAAATTAGCCATGCGAAAACCCCCTGAGGCCTGGCTACCACCTTGACGGGGACTGTTCTTCCGAGACCGCGACATGACCGGCTCTCACAATGTATGCGCACGGCCATTGATCATAAAGCAGAGTGGCTGAGTGGGGCCCATTATTGGAACGACTGCAATGCGACGTTGTTAAAGGAATGACTCAGGAGTGTGGAATTCGCTCCCACCTGCAAAGTGCTTAAGCGGAAAACGAAGGAGATTCCGCACAATCGCGACCTAGATCTTGACTGCTCGGATCAAGTGGTAGAACCGCTTCCAGTCATATTTTAGGAGCTGGCCCTCGCTCAATCGTATACTATGTACAAATCACCTAACGTGGTTGTATATTGACCGACACAAGACATCGAGCGACACACTTTTCTACTTTACGCAACCTACCCACTTTAGCGCGTTATCTTTCTATAATTACCCATAGAATTTGCCCTAAAAGAAAGCTATATTATTTTTGTTATTAAAGTAGTTAGGTTATTAAAAAGAATTAGCTAAAGATGCGCTATAGCGTTATATAATATTTTTTATATTATTTTTAGCTATTATATAAGGGGCAAAGTATTATGCTTAATAATATGCTTAAATAAGATTATATTAATTAAGCTAAAAGAGAAAGTAATTATTAAATATATTTTAAATTAAAATGTATAAGGGTTTTTGCCTTAGATTGCTAATATAGAAGATATA